>VZUI01024411.1:0-93051 GCA_013401135.1 Cettia cetti | reverse complement strand
TCCCTTTTTTTTTTTTTTTAAAAAAAAGAAAAAAAAAAGAAAAAAAGAAAAAAAAAAAGGCCGGGTCTTTGTCCCATCCGTCTCTGTCTCTGTCCCATCCAACCCCTGCTGCCATCCTTCTGCATTCCCTCAGAAATCTCCATTCCCCCCTGCATGGGAAGATGTGCATCCCAGCAGCCTGATCCTGCATCCTGCAAGAGCTGACTGCCCTGGGTGCTTCATCACCCCTGCACAGAAGGAAAAGCTGTCTCTGGCCTCTCTCCCGACCCCAGGTGCTCAGCTCAGACCCCATCACTCCTTACAAACAGCAGCAGAGGGGATTATTGGTACCCAGGGAGCATCACCGCGGGACCCATAAAGAGGCTAAATTCTATCCCCATCTGAATGTGTGCTGGCCTGCAGGTAACCCCTTTTCCCAATAAGATTGCTCCTTCCACATGAGCTCCACCAGCCTCTCTCCGTGGCTGTGTGGGGTGCAGGGGACACAGGGGCTGTCCCTATAACCTGTCACTGCCTCTGTGGCTCCTCTGCCTGTGCTCCACGACGTGTGTGTGACGAGAAACGGGGCCAACAACCCTGCTCTTGTTTGGAAAGTGTCCTTTGATGCTCCCCCAGCTGTTCAGCCGTTCAGCTCTTCCAGGATAGTGCCTCTGGCAGTACAGCTCCCCGCTGTGGCTGTGCTGGGGCGTCAGCAGATGGAGCATACCGTGGTTATTGAGGCTGGATACAGTGCCTGTCAGCAGCCTCGCATTGCCTGGCATATGCAAATAGATCCCAGGCATCTGGTTGTGTCTTGGGCTGGCCACGTGCAAAAATGGGAAAGAAACCTCCTGGTTTGGGAGCCTCACTGGCCCTGCCTTGGATGGCACTCTGCAATGGCATCCATGAGGAGGTGGAGAGAAAGCCAGGGAAGGGGGACTTTTCAAAAGCAGTAGAAGTACAAATGGCAAAATGCACACCTGAGAGGTGAGCTGGGCACTGCTGGGGCTGGGGATGTGACAGCAGGGCCACAGATGGAGCAGCACCTGCAGCCCCAGCACCAAGGGCTCTTATCAGAACAGGGGCTCAAATGAAATAAAGATGAGGCAACAAGGAGAAACGGATGCACAGGAAGTTCCATGTAAATATGAGGAAGAACTTCTTCCCTGTGCAGTAACTGAGCACTGGACAGATTGCCCAGAGAGGGTGTGGAGCTCTCTCCTGGAGATACCCCAGAACCATCTGGATGTGCTCTGAGGTGGCCCTGCTTGAGCAGGGAGGTTGGACCGGGTGACCCACTGGGATCCCTTCCCACCTGACCCATTCTGTGATTCTGTGAAATGCTTCTGATGCATCTCAGAACCTTGTGACACCTTTTACTTCACTTCAGTATCAGTGAATCATAGAATATCCTGAGCTGGAAGGGAGACACAAGGATCATCAAGTTCAACTCTTGGCCCTGCACATGACAATCCTAAGAATAACACCATCAGTTTAACTTCTAGTTGGCAGAACAATCAAAAAAGGGAAATTAAATGCCTCTTTATCTCCAATTTTTTTCAGTGGTCATGTGTCACCCAGTCAGTCAACAGATCTACAAGCCAAATGCATTAAAAAATCCATGTTTGCACCAGCTATAAACTCTACAACTCTCTACATGGAGCTCACAGTCCTGTCAGTGCCTACAAATTCCATGTGATCTTCTACAGCCAGATGTCATAACTGCCCAGTGGAGTCTGAGGAAGGATTTTCAGCCCCAGTGCTGGAAGGATGGTGACTCTTACCACTGAGGTGTGAACAGCACTGAAGTGTTCCTGCATTAAAGAGCAGCATTTCAAACCACCTAAAAAACCCAGTTTGGTGTCAGGGTGTTGCACTCAGATGCAGATAAGAGACCACTGAGATTGAATGCTGTGAGGTGCAGACACTGCAGTGTCAGTGCCTTGGCAAGGATAACCCCACTCCTCTTTCATGGGGCAAGCAGGAAAATGATGTTACAGAACACATGCAGACATTTCTTTACTTCTCCTCTGGACATGGATCACGTTCTCCTCTCCTCCCATCTACTTTGCTTTGTCCTGGCTCTTGGATGCTGGGAGTGGACCCACATCATCCCAGTGCAGCCAGGGATGCCTCAGGCTCTGGAGTGGCACATCAAACCTCCCCTCCCTGGCCAGCAGTCTCCTGGCACTCTCTGCCATGCAAGGGCCTTACCCAGCTTCTGCCTGCTCCTCTGCTTCATCCTCGAGTCCTTTTGCAACATCAGAGGAACATAAAAGGAGGGAAGGAGGAGAAATAACACCCTGAATATTGTGCCTTCTAATCAGGCTGGCAGTGATCAAACAGCTGCTCAGGAGCTCAGGGTGTAAGGTTTGCTGTCACAGGGCTCTCCAGCCGTGGCCATTACTGCCAGAGGAAAAGCAAATTCCATCCTTGTGGGAGCTCATGTGGCCTCCTGAGGTCACAGAGCAGCTTTAACTGATACAGAAAGAGCTGGAGGAAGAAGGTGAAACCCAAATTCCTTCCCCACCTTTGCTAACAGTGTCCTCACTGTAAAGGGCCTTGTAGAAACTTCAGCAGCACAAGCTGTTCCTGTGATGTTGTTGTATAAATATGTTTTATGTATAAATATGCATTTGAATCCGTGTTTGGACTCAAACCTGTCTGTTCATCCAGCTGTCGAGTAACCTCTGCAAACAGCAGGGTCCTTCGTGACAGATTGAAACCGAGAAAACCGCTGTCTGTTCTGCAAAACATATTTAATTTGTTAAAGAGATGGGAACTTTGTTGAATTAATAAGATGTGCTAGAAAAGGGAGCCACTCTCCAAAGAGCTGAATCCTGGTTACAAGCACAGTTTGCAGCTTGCTGGTAATCCTGCAATTAAAGCTACAGTACCAGCATATCACAAAAATGGGATTTGCATAATTTGAAATTTGAGGAAAATCTCTAAATACTTTAATTTTGATAGAAACTGTTTCCACTGCTGACATGTGTCTACACCTATAATTTTGGTTGATAAATTGCTGTAATTTCTCCTCCATTTCATGTTCTTTCTAACATTAATTGTCAGTTGTAGAGTAAAACAGTAGAAAGGGAGAGAGAGGGAGAGAATAATGTCATTGTGCTTTTGTGGTGTGAATAGCCTTCCGAGGAATGATTATCTTCCACACAGATGCAAACAAAAAAAAAAAAAACAAAAAACAAAAAACAAAAAAAAAAAAAAAAAAAAAAAAAAAAAAAAAAAAAAAAAAAAAAAAAAAAAGAGACACAGAGAGAGACAGAGAGACCTCTTGGTTTGCACAGAACTACTGCATCAGTGTCTCACTGGGAGGTAGGGAAACAAGGAGTTAAAGCCAGGTAAATGTACCTGGGAGTGGATCTGGCCATTTCCCAGGCTGCTGGAAGGAAAGAGGGACTTTCCATGGGATTGTGGAGCTGCAGAGGAGGTCTGGTGATGCCTAGCTGGCAGCCTGAGCTGCAGGATTCCAGGGATGGAATCCTCAGTGTCAGCCATCTCCTGTCCCAAGCCAGACCCTCTCAGAGCCATCAGCAGTGATGGACTCACCTGGCTGAGTTTTCCAGAAGGAAAACTGAGGGGAATAAAGGCAAGCAGTGAGTCCCTGCATGAAGCAGCTTCACAGCACCTCCTCAACCCATGACCTGCTCCTCATCCCACCTCCCCAAATGCCACTTTTCAAGCTACTTTTAAATAAAATACCCTTTCAAACAGAGGGCTAGTGGTACTAAATTATTCTATTAATTTATTATTCATGATGAAAAATTATTCTAATAAACGGTGAAAAATTATTCTAATAACATTCCATCCTATTAATATTCTGCAGCCAAGCAGTTAAAGTCACTTCCTGTGGCTGCTCCCCTCCTTAGCGCTGATGTATTTCTTACAGAGTTTATTGAAATTAAAATCTGCTTCTTTGGAAATGTGCTGCATTTAACAAAACCAGTGGGGGGAGATGAGCTGTGAGCGAGGAGAGAATCATGCAGCAATTTTTCCCTTCTGCTGACAGAGCAGGGGAATGCCTGGTGGGGTGGGAGCTGGGCAGATCCCAACTGCAGAGTCAGGGATGGCCCAGCCTGGGTCACTGGGGTGCTGTCACACTGTAGCTCATTAACTTACAGCACCCAGTATTGCTAATGATGCTAATCCAGTGTCTCCCTACATTTCCCAGGGCAGGAAGACAGCTCCTTTTCCATCCCTTTCTGTTGGCTGGAGTCCTGCAGGCTGCACTGCTGCACCTCCCTCAGAAGCCCGAGGTTGTGTCTCTGCCCACAGCCCTGGGGCAGAACCCTCCCTGAAGCCCCAGGAGCTGCACTGCCAGAGCCTGGACATCACTTCCACAGGAACAAGTGGAGCTTGTAGCCATGTTAAGGACAAGGCTGGGGACTGTGTTGTCACCCAGGCCCCAGGGACAGTCCAGGCAGCAGCGTGCCACCCCTCCTCCTGCAACTCCCTGCACACTGGCACCACAAGCCTGCCAGGCTTTGTGCCAGGGATATTTTCCTAATGGTTCCTCTGCCTGCTCTGCTCACAGCCCTCCTTGCCTGCCAGCTGGCTGGGGTGGTCCTGGGCCCTCACAGGCAGCTGGGGAGGTTTCATGGGCATGCAGGGCTGGGAGCCTGTGTACAGGGGGCAGAGCCTCCCTGGTGCCCAGCACGAGGTCACCGGGAGCCCTCTGCTCCCCAGCAGGACCCAGGGCATTTTCTGGGTCCCCACTCAGGGCAAAGGGAGATGTGGGAGGCTGTGATGAGGGAATTCCTGGATCCCAGAGCCGGCAAGTCCACACAGCTGTCAGAGCTGTCCTAAGGAGGCTTCCTACAGAGACATGGCAGAGAGGTGTCCCAGGGTTTCTCCCGCAGCCAGATGCAGCATTCCAGTGATTTTAGAGAGCAGAGAGCAGATGAGCAGCTGCTACTGGGCCCTTCTGAACCTCCCTGACCTGCCTGACCAGGTACCTTATCACCTGGCTTTGCTGTTCCAGTCATCCAAATAACTCAGAGGAAAAAAAGGTCCAACTTTGCAGAGGAGCATCCCCATGTCTGAGGGTCTGCTGTCATAATTGTTGCTTTCCCTAAAACTTCACTGGCCAATCTTGGTTTTGTTTGCACATACCTGCTCCATGCCAAGGCCAGATCATCTCCTGACGTTCTCATTTCCCTGGTTTTTTCTGATTGCCTCTACAAGCTGAATAATTCCTTGCACATTTATATCAGCTCCTTCCTGCACCTGCCCACCTGGCACAGGTAGTTTTGCCAATCACACAGCAAATTAGATGCACAAGTTAAATGTTCCAGTGGCTCGAAGTCCTAATGAAAAAAACCCTAACCTCCAGGTGACATTTGCAGCTTTAACAAGTAGGAAAAGAACTTCCTTTCAAAGGACTTTTCACTGAAGCCATCTTCTTCTTTGTGTGTTCCTCCCTTGCAGCGTGGGTAATTAAAGGACCAGCCAGAGCTCAGAAGATTCCTCAGTTTTTGCTTTTGAGGATATCTTTCACTCTATTTTCCCCTTTTCTCTGATGGTGTATTAGATCAAGCCATTAAGCAACATCCTCTGTTTCCCCTGAGAATATTCATCAATAATAATGAATAGCACTTGCTCCAGGGCTGCCCCCTCCTTGCCCAGGAATATCACTGGTACATGATACAACCCTGTTGGAATAACTCTGGCATTTGTTTTTATTTCTGAGATTCATTCAAAGTCTAATTTTTTATTTTTTTTTTTTCTCTGGGATTGTGGAGGCCCTGCTTTGTTCTGGGTTTGGAAGCTGACAGTTGGCTGGAGCTGGGAGTTTATCTGATCCAGTGGGGAAAGGGGTTTACATCAAAGTAATGCAAGAGAGGAAAGTCCTTAATCCCGATTGACTGTGCCCCTGTGCAACTGCCTCACCTTAATTACACATGGACCCGGCTCTTCCATGCATTTCACTCTTTACCCCAGTACAATATACTTATTTAGCGTGACAGCAGAACAAAATCAAAGGATTTTAAACAAAAAATCTTGATATTGGACTATCTTTCCTAATCCTAGGCAGCAATCACAGCCAGGCACTGTGCAGACTGTAGAAAGGCTTCTCAGAGTGCTTGCCCTTCTTCTGTTCAACAGATGATGGATAAAACCTCAAAATAATGATGCATTGAGAAAAGGATTGGATGTGGGAGATGAGGACAGGGCTGCAGAACCAGAAATAGGAGCACACATCTATAACCTCTCAGAGCACCAGAGAAGTTTGTGCTGCTCTGACTCTCTGCACACCAACCTTCTCTGTCCTGGTAATTTTTAGATTCAGTCAGGCTCTGAGTGATGTAAATCTTGCATTGCACCTTTCCTGCATCCTTGCTGCAGAAGGGGTTTTCAAGGAAGCAAATACATCAGTTACACAAAGGGAAATTTTTGTAGACAGTACCTTAACTTCCATTTGCCTCGTACTGCTATTTCTTCTTTCTCCAATAGGTTAATTAAGAGTGTAATTAATTGATGTGGGTCAAGTCTTTCAGTTTGGAGCATGTGCCTGGTGCTGTTCTTCTCTATCACTGGGATGGTCCAAGTTACTCATGGACTTGAAGGCATGAGGGATGCAATCACTGCCTCCAACCCAGCCAAAACCTGCTTGTGCCTTTAAATAATAAACTCTTGTTCCTGATTGCCACTGTGCTTACAGCATGAGCTGCTGCCCCCAGCCTCATTCAGTGACTGGGATCAGGCACTTTGGGCTTCCTGGGGATTTTTTTAGATTTGTGGTTTGGCACAATTTTAAAATTATATATATATATATATATATATATATATATATATATATATTTGTTTGGGGTTTTTTTTACCAGCACAATTTGAACTTTTGCAAGGTGAACACTTGTCCCCAGCACGATTATCACAGCAGTGGAGGGCAGAGCCTTGCTTTGTGCCAGAGACTCCCTGGCTGCTCTCGAGAGCCTCTGCACATCCCTCCTTGCTGGAGCTCTTTCATGGTGCTCTTGATGTGGGGATGTTTATCTTCACTCAGTCCTTACCCGTTGGTGCATCTCTCAGCTAAAGTGCTTTTCCTCAGATTGTGAAACCCACTGTAGTCCTGTCTTTGTTAAGAAGATAAGCTACAGCAGGAAAGCAGCAGCAGCGAGGAAAAGAAATTCCTCTGGTGTGTTATATCTTTTTCTCCCAAGGAATATCACACAACTTGGACAGCTACTGTAATGCTAATAGACAAATCAAAACTCCGAGGAGCGAAATAGAAACATCCAACCATATTAAATAAGGGGGGTTTGTGTGTGTTTGAAAGCTTGCAAAAAAAAAAAAAATCTAGATATTAAATTGATGTCCTGGCACTTGTGCAGTGTAATGGGCAGATTCAATTAAAAGAAGAAAATATGTCCAGCCTATAGTGTGGGCTAAGCAGCAATAAAAAAGCAAATCAATTTTTCAGGGGTTTCAAAGCCTGGTACAGATTTCCAGAAGGCAGAAGCCAAAAATATATTTATTAAAAAAGACCCCAGGGGCTCAACAGTGTCATTTTAACCCAACTACTGCACCTTCAATACGATGAACTGTCATGAAATTTTGAGAAATACTTTGTAAATAATCCATTTATATGTATAGATATAACACGTTCTATATGTATAAATAAATGCATATGCTTCTGCTGCATATATACAATGTCATTGATTATTCGACAGAGGTGCAATGTAAAAACTGCAAAAAAATACCACAAATCAAGTTCAGTTGTAGTCATTTGTGTTGCCAGTGTAAGAGAAGTGTGGGGTTTTCTGTTCAGCATAAATTAGGGAAGTGGATATCTTTATATACATATATAAATGTGAGTGTATATACATTTGTCTGTAGGAAGATGAATGTGTGCACACAATTCATTTAGATACATGTGTTGATGGTTTATTTGCAGAATATTCCAGATGTAACTACACTAAAATTCCTGGTTTGGGGTTCTTGGACTGAAATCAGAGTTTATCCAGTCAACCCAGCACAGAACCAAGAACTGCAGCTCACATTTCCACACTTGCCTCCAGCTATACACAGAACTTTTAGAAATCAAAGGATGAGGGAGTGAGTCCCAACCTCCCTTTTACTTTTTAATCCTACCCAAAGCACAGTTATGATGCCACTGAAATCAACTGCAGAACTCCTGGATGGATACAAGAAAGGTTTCCACACAGAAAAAATATTTTAAGGGATTATTTTGAGCTTTTGGTCACTATTTGGCTGGATAAAATCTAGAAATAAAGAACAGCAAATCTCGCTGCCAGTCATGGACTCAACCTGTTTCAAGGCCAGATTAGATAAGGCTTTAAACAACGTGATCTAGTGGAAGGTTCCCCACCCATGGTGGGAGGGTTGGAATGAGATGAGCTTCAACCTTTCCAACCCAAACAATTCTAGGATTCCATGATTCTGGCCAATCCCTGACAACTCCTGCATGGTCATCTGCCTGTTGGTTCAACAGGGAGCCTCTGACATTTGCATGAAGGACTTTTCATGTCTCATTTTTTCCTCCCTTTGTTTTTCTGCCACCGTTGCTGATGAAAACAGGTGCTCATAAAATGTTTCACTGTGCTCAGGCAGCAAACTGAGAAAAAATAATTTTCTCTTGTTACACTGAGCCACAGATTTATTTCCCTGAAGAAACCCAAGTGTGACTGCAAAGGCAAAATACAAATAAAATTAAAAAAGGAGAGGAGTAAGCAGGATGGTGGTGTTGATTAAGGTGCCCTTCCAAGAAATAAATAAAAAAGCCCAAGCTCCTGGCACCTGTGGTGTCTGGGCTGCACCCAGTGTCATTCCACAGCTCTCCCTGAAATCAGGATGAGGAAGAGCCTGGCACAGGGAGGACTTCTCATCTCAAACCCCCAGTGCCACAGACAATATTCACCCAGCTGGCAGGGTGCATGTGGTTTTATTTAAAACACAGATGAACACGCACACAGAGGGAAAGAAACCCTGCAAAGACAAATTTGCTTCTAAACCTATTTACTTTTGGTGGTACTCAAGATCACCTGGAACCATCTTTGCTATTCCCTTTGAAGTTGCCAGTATTACAATAGCCCATTAAAAAAAATTTAAAAAATTAAAAAAAATTAAAAAATTAAAAAAACAGAGAGACAGAAAGGGAAAGGGAAAACAAAAAAAGAAGTGTATAAAGACACCACTTGTGATAAGTTCTTTTTAATGATATTTTAAAAGACTGTGGTGCTTCTTGCAAAGTTATGCCATTTAAACAAGATAACATGGCATTTTACCACTAAAGACAAGACCCTCTTTTTCACTCCTGCCTTTGAACCGTTTATCATTTTGCAATGATATCCTTTAGCTATGTAGCTCTCTGTTCTTTTTCAAATGGAAGATATCTCTTCTAATTGTGCTTATGATACAAATTAGCATTGGGATTTTCTTTCTAAGAGCACTATGCCTATCCAAAATATTTTTTTCCTATATGTGATTCAGTAAGAAATCATAATTAATTCCTCTTTCAATGAAAAAGCAAAGCTATTTTTAAATTGCATGCCTGATTGACTTAGCAAAGTGTTAGACAATTAACAGTCTTTCTTTTTATTTTTATGTTTTTAAAATGCAGATTCAGTTTAGTAGTGCTTTCCCCTTCATTCTTTTCGTGTGTCCTAATTGTTAGCTAAGTAGTGTCAGGACTGTGTGTTATCAGCTAAGGCAGGTGTCAGGTTTAATATTATTAAAGATGCAATTACTCCTTTCTCAAGCACAGCTTGTCAGTTTAGCTCATCGATGTATATATCAATACATTTTTAAATGGAAAAAAAAAAATCTCTGTTTCCCATCCATAACTATCTCCTTGGTATTTTGCTCCTTATTTTGGAAATGTCTCTCTAACCTCAGTGCACGGGAGTCCTGGGGATGTGCTGAGCTGTGACAGTCTGAACTAGCTGCAGGATCACGTTCCTCCACTTAGAACCATGGAATCATTTACATTGGAAAAGACCCTTCAGATCACCCCAAACACACAGGCTGTGAGACTCCGAGGATCCTCCGTCTCCCGGGGCTGCTGCTCTGAGCACCCGTGAAAGGTTGGGAGAAAAAAAACTGTAACTGAGGAGCTGAGTGATTTCTTGACATTGGGCCTGCATCACAGAAGGGTTCTAGGGAAGTTGCAAGGAAAAATGTTGGTTTATGCTGCCAACACCCATAAAGGAGATGAGAACGCAGGGCTGGGAGTTCGTGTGCTGCCAAGCAGAGCTCCAAGTGTCTGCTCTGGAAGCATCGCAGGGGAATCCTCCGAGGTATGCAGAGCCAATGGCTGAATTCCTCCTCCTCTGCCCTTGGAAAGCTGCTGGGCTCAAAATGCCACTGTCCCCAATTGAAACTTTTGGGCTGGGGTTTTCCTTCAAACACATGACAAGTATTGTCCCACAGAATGTGCTGTATGATGTATAGTCACTAAAAATCACATTCAACCTTAATCAAAACTGCCCACTCAATACAACTTGAATTTGTAAATCATTTTAACTAGCAAAGATGGATACATTAAAATGAGATTTTTTGTGAGAAATTTCCTAAATTATAGACTTGCAAAATTTCAAACTCATGGTTTCTCTTCAGCTCTGGATAAATCTTGTTTTAAAGACAGGTATGGCAGTCAGGCGTTTTGTTTTGGACAGAACATGCTCTGTTTGACCCAAAATGAAGTAGAGATATACACAGCCCTGCAATTTGGCCACCATTCAAAAAATCAATTATTCTCAAAGCTTACACTGTGCCCCTTGAGGGAAATTGTTCTCTGACCACTCCTGGTCAGATGAACCATGTCCTGAAGGGTACATAAGCCATGAGCAGATAACAGTTTAACAGAATGAGTTATGGTTTATTCACACATCTTCAGCATCAGCACAGCATCAGCACACCAAAGGTATTTTCGCTCTGACACTTTCCTTTCCTATTAATGTACACCCTGCTCTTTTTTAAGATGAGTGCCCAGAATATCCACAGCCCATATTTATTACTCTCCACACTTGCATCTTGCAGACTGCTCATTCCATCATGAGGATGGTGATCATTGCCAGGTCAGCTTCCATTTACTCTGGAAATTTGTAAATATTCTTTGCTGCAGGACCTAATCTGCAGCCAAAGAGCTTCTGAGCAAACCCAAATGAGAGTTCTCCAGTTTAGAAAAATATATCAAATGGGCTATTTTCACAGAATCCCATAATGGTCTGGTTTGGAAGGGCACTAAGTCTCATCTCATTCCAAACCCCCTGTCATGGGCAGAGACACCTTTCACTAGGCCAGGTCGTTCAAAGTCCTGCCCAGCACTTCCAGGGATGGGGAATTTATGAGAAGTATGTGCTCTTTCACTGTTTCGTCTGAGAATTCACAAGCAAAAGTATTCCAGCAAAGGAAACTTTGAAAATAATTGGCTAAAAATGTGAAAAAAAAAAAAATGGCCAATGTCCCTCTCCTCCCCCAGCTCGTTCTGCTTTCCACTGATAAAATTCCAAGGGCAGAAGCCTCTCCCAGCGTTCCATGTCATTCCCTCCACCCTTGTAGCACAAGAGGTGCCACAATTCCAGTGCCACCGCTGGGACTCGGCTCATCCGCTTGTGCCACACATCGGCCGGGTGTTGGTGCTGGGGGCAGAGCCGAACGGCGGGGCTCTGTTTTGGGATCGTCCCTCGGTTGTTTCCAGCTTTCCGTGTTTAGTGGCAGTGTTTCCCCGCTCTGGAGGGTCACACCTGTCCGCGTGTGTGCTCTCCGTGCGGGGTGCTGCTCTCTCCCAGAGCGGCTGCAGCATCCTCCGGCTGCCGGCTCTGCATGGCTGGAGACTGACAACTAATGGTTAGTTTGCAAATAGCTGCATTAAAGATCAGAGGAGAATGTGAGAGGGGTGGGGAAAGGAGGAAGGAAGGAGAATGACTGGCAGTGCTTAAAGAGAATTGCTCCCTGCTTAATTTTTATTCAGTTCGATTTTCACTCTCCGGAGCAAAGTTCTTAATGCAGAGTTTCGCTCACATTTCATGGGGTGTCAGGATCTGGCAGGGTGGCAGAAACTGTGACTGAAATTAAACGGGCCACATATTCATCTCAAACTTAACTTCTTCACACCTAATCTTCTTCTCAACCCAGAATAAATTAGAAACTATTTCAAACTCCTACAGGCACCATAGCCTGGCCACCTCACAGTGATTGTCCCATGGAAAAAACTGTGAAATGGGACTTCTGAGAGAGCAGGGGTCCTTTTGGGAAGACAGGGCAAGAGGAACTGTGTGAATGGGCTGGTAACAGACTCTGCGTCCAGGCAGGGTGATGGAAAAACTACAAAAGGAGGGGATCTGCAGCCTGGAGACCCCCTGAGCTTCTGCACTGGAGGATGAGAACATCAGCCCTGTGAGCGCTGAAAGGAGGAACATGGAAAAGGAGGAAGAGGCTCTGAGGCACCGGAATATTTCCATTCTGTGGGAGATACCTGGCTACATCCTTTCCTCACCTCTGAAATTTGCAACCTGTGAATTTCAGCTCTGAGTTTTGCTGTCAGGAGGCCGTCATGTCCCTGCTCTGCTATAAGGCCCTCTGCGTTATATTGGCAATAGCATTTGATTGTTGCACTTTGATATCACTGAATAGGTAATCAGACCACTCTTTATTTTAGCCTGAGGATATGCCTTTGATTTGTAGAGGTTGGCCATTTCTTATCTGAGTTTGAAAATGGGATTATTTAAATGTGTATTGATGTTTTTCATGTGGTCTAACTGTGCAGTTCAACATGGTAATTCAACTCGTAGCTATACCAGATTGTTATCTAATCTGATAAGATATGAACAGCACAAAGCCAAGATGATGAAACAATCGGGATTGTTGACTCACTGGGGTCCTGCTAAATCCAGTCTGCTTTCATACTTAATTATCCTGTCAAGTTCCTCAAATCTTTGCTCCTCCAGCACTGCGATGGAGAACGGTGGTAGTGACACCACTTGGTGAATACATAAGTTGATCAAAATAATTTCAGCAGATACAATGGCTATTTATGCCTCAACTGTGATATGAAAAGCTACTGATTCAAATACCCTAGACTGCAAAATTGTCCCTCTTAACATTTCTAGGTTCACTGAAGGCTGTTATTAAAGGCCTCTGGAAGTTAATGTTTTTGTAACATGAGCTGCTGCCTGTCTCATACCAGAGAGGGAAAAGAGCTAGTGAAAATTAAGCCTTCCTAATTTTCTCCCTAAACTGGTATTTACCAGCTCCCTACACAATATGCTGTACCTGACCCTGAAACTTTGCTGGACATCTACAACCCATCCCCCGATGCTGCTTACATCATATTTTATTCCAATTGTGAATGAAACTGCTATTAAAAGATAATTTAGCTGTATGAATTAGATATAAAAGATAAATTTTAAAGGCTCCTTCCACTGCTTGAAAATAACTCGTATTTTCACTTTTTTCCTTGATCATCTCTAGGAGTAATCATGAGAGTCAGAGTTGTGTCACAAGAGGTAATGGCAGAGGTAATGATGTCTAAACCAGGTATTTCAGGTATTCAGGAAAAGAAGCATTGAGGTTCAAGCAGAGGTAGTTGAAATATTTTAATGGCTTGAATTGATATCATACTCCTGTAAGTTTTACAGGAGTCTTGTCTTTGCTATTAATTTGAGGTCAGCAGTTTGCTTTTGGTCAGTATTTAGCTCTAGAGCAATCTGGTTATGAAGGAGACACACTGATGATGATGATTTTAGTAGTCAGAAAAGGAAAAAAAGGGTCCATAAGCACTCACAGAAATCCCAAAGATCAAAATACTACTGTGTCAAGCCTCTTGTGCTGATTAACTCACTGGTAGGTTCACCTGTGGATGTATCTGGAGCAATCATTAAGAGCTTTGTCACGGTGTAGAGCAGCCAGTCAAGCATCCTTGTGTTTAAAATCAACACTAAGAAATATCCAGATATTGAAAGTGTGTTTTAAAGGCAGAGCCACTGCTTTGGCTAAAAGCACTGTCAGCTGTGAGGCTCAGTGATTCACCCCAAAGGCATTAATGTCCCCTTTGGGAGGCTGCACCAGGTAAAAATCCTGGAATTTCAGAGCTCTGAGCACCTGGCCAGGGAGGGCCACACCTCTGGATTGTGGAGACTTCTGGCCATAAATGGAACATGAGCCTCAATCCACTAAACTTCCATGTTGGTCCTCTTGAAAACTGTAGCTATTATGTTTAAATTAATAATGCTATTTTCAGTTGAAATTTCAGAGTGCTATGTGGTAGAGTCTTGCCCAGCCCCAGAGCACATGAGGTGACTGGACGCCCTGCCCTGAGCTTTTAGAAAGGGTGTAATCAGCATGGAAAGGAAAGACCAACTGTTGTTTGAAAATGTTACTGCTAAAGGTCTCCTTTAAGTTGGTGTCTTTAGGAAAGCCTGTATCTCTTATATAAATCAATGAACAAAAATGCTGCTTTTCTGCTTTTATTCCTTCCCTGCTGTGGGGATCTGCACCTTTTGGAGGCTTTTAGAGGTGGGTTTGAGCCTGCCCTCCTACTCAGACCCCTTTCTCCCTCCATCTGAACCATTTTTCCAGCTTTCCCATTCGTGGATGTCACAGTCCTTTCCCAAACTCTGCTGTTGACCATCTCTTTCCCACCTCCTCCTCATTCCCACTTCATCCAGGCCCTGAGACACCAGTGAAAGATGTAGAATAGAGCCAAGCCAACCCCATGGGGAAAATAAATGGAGATTGGTCAATAACCTTTCTGTAAAAAAATGAAATTATGGGAAGCCTCTGTGCCTGAGCACACACTGTGTGGCCACCCTTGTGCTTGGGACTGTCACCACTGGTGTGACCCCAGCTTTATGTTTGTCCATCGAGCTGTGACTGCTTTCCACACCACAGACAGACAGACAGCAGAGCAGACTGATGCTGCAGCTGCACTAGAGGGTGTTCTCTCCATGCTGACTCCAGGGATTACAGCCTAAAAACCCCCAGCCACACGCACATCTGTGATAGGGTTTGGAGCTGGGTGAGCGAAGGCCTGTGAAGGGATGGGGTCAGAGTGGTGTTTTCCTCTGCTTGTCCTCATTCTCTGAGTTCCAAAGGCAGGGTTGGGCAGGGCAGGACTCAGGTCCATCAATGTTTTTCTGACGTAGCAGAACTCTGTAAGCTCATCCCCCTGGAGCATCCATCCCTTTCACTTTCCAGAGCACACATAGATGCAGAGCATCCCTCCTCAGGGTCCACATCAGTGTTTGGGCTGAGCAAACCTCACTCATTTAGGAGAGTGTGGAGTATTTATTTCCTTTTTTGAAAATAGAAACCTTCTCCTTATGGGATTCATCTTTGAGAGCTCCTTTGTGTTGTTGTTGCCTCCCGGAGCTGCTGTCACGTTTTCCCTGTGCATGTGGGCCTGGTGGTGACCCTCATTCCCAGCCACACCTGGACTTGCTGATGAGGTTCAGAATGCCTTAAAATAGGTTAATTTGTAGGAAAGTGACAGAAATAAATTGCTGGCACTTTTGTGTGCTGATAAGTTTAACCTTTTTTTTTTCCCCCAGCAGTTAAATTGCCAATCATCCGGAAACACACTGGAGTTCACCCATTACATAAAGGAAGCTGTTAGTCTCATTTAAAACAATATTGACCTTTTTCCTGTCCTTTCCATTTTGACTAAATTACAGGGTACATTTTTTGAAATGTGCCTTTTGTCTGACTTTAACCAGGTGACCCTGATTTTTCCTCCATTTTTTTCCACACTTACAGCTTTCAACCTTTCCTTTCTATTTCTAACACAGTTCTTAGTTTAACCACTGAGATTTTTAAATCCAGAGATATTAAAAAAACAGAGTTTGCATGATACATATATTTTCCAGTTACAAAAACCTACTCCTGCAAACCAAGAAAGCTGAACTGGTGCACCCTGAAATGCCTGGTGTGAGACTAGCAGGGACCATTGTGAAAATGATTGCAAAATGTGTCTGTTCTTCCAAATTCAGATCAGTGAGAGTGTGTGAGCTTTCCGTTTCATTCCAAATTAATTGCAGATGCAACATTACCAATTGATTGTCTTCTGAGAGCAAAAACATTCCTGCTAGCAACAAATTGGGCTTTTTTCCCTTGTTTTTCTCTTAAAATCAGGCTATGAGCCTGTGTGGCTCCTTGTAAAAACCAATGTAACTCATTCTGAGAGGGGGTTTTTCCTGCACAGAAATGTGATTTAGTTCATTTGAGGCCTTGGGCTGAGCCTCCCAATGGCAGATTCTGAGGACATCGGAGTGAATACGAGAATACAAGAGTGGCTCAAGTTGTTTTTCTTGTAGCCCCATCTCTCTGATAGCAGTGTGGCCCCACAGAAATATTCTGTTTCCTTCATTATTTCCTGAAGAAATCCAAAGAGACAAAGGCTTCCTGCTCCAACTTCCTTCCCAGTCAGTGCCCACTGGCCACTTGACATCAACAGTATTTCCATAGACTGAGCTGAAGCCTCAGCTGGGGTAAATCCCTGTATCTCCCTTGCAACAGATGATGGAGGCTTACTTCCATCAGCTGAGGGTCTGAACCATCCTCCCGTACACCCAGGAATGTGCTTATGGCATTTGTTTCTTGTATTAATTTTTCCTACATAAAGCCTGCAAATATTCCCATGTATGTTCTGCTGGCTCTTGGCTCACAGAGAAATGTGTCTTGTAATGGCAAACTGAAATTAATATAGGCATTTTTGTAATTCAAACGTATGCTGGTTCTTTATATTATTTTTTCTGAATCACTGAGATGTGCTGTTTTTCCCCAGTTGGTCCCATATTTAGTAGTTCCAGTGTTTTTTGCAGGAATCCTGATATGTAGGAAGCTTTAGGATTCCCTGGCTAGGGAAGCATTCGTGCTCCCATTAAACTTAGAATACACAGGCCTCTCATGTGAAGCATTTATCCTATGGGTTTGATGCCACAACACTGAGAGGGCAAAGAGAACACATCTTCCAGCTTTAACCCCATCTCTTCAATATTTGATTAATCTGAATTAGTGACATTGAAAATGGCTTGAAATATTTAATCATCTAAGAGACATTCAGAGACTAAAGTGCCTTTGAAATCATCCTGCCAACAGAGAAAATAATTTCTTCAATTGCTTTCTGGTACAATGTTCAACCCATCTGGGAAAATATTTGGGTTGCATTGCTGGCATTTGATTGACTCTCCTGCCAACACCAAAATTTTAATGAGCTACAAAAGGACAAAATATTCCAGCCACCATCTCTGTGTTTTGTGACGAGGCCTTGGGAGGAGGGGGAGATGCTCTGCACTCATTTGCAGGTGTGGCTGTGGTGCCTACGTGGGCTGCAGGCAAACAAGTTTCTGGGGTTAAGCAGAGAGTGCTCCTGCAGCCCAAACCCTCCTCCAAGGGATGGGAGCATTGTATCTTCACTTTGGGCGGGCAGAGCTGTCAAGACTCTGCTTTGCCAAAAGTTTCGGGATTTTATTTCATTCTAGTGATGCTAGTAGAGCGATTTCTTATCTTTTGGTGCTTCTTTAGAGCACAGGATCCAAAGATGTCCTTAGAAGCACACGTGCACACTGGACTTGCAGGAATAAAATCACCCTGCCTGCTGTACACAGCTTTGAGACTGGTTTTACTCTGCATTGGTATGTGCCTCTGTGTAAAATTGCCCCGCACAATTATCCAATCTCATGGCAACTATTCAGTTTGCAAAGCAAAAATAATCATGTGATTACCCTGCAATTAGCTGATAGTTACTAATCAATTACATCTGCAGAGTTTGCCTTCCATTGAGGAGGTGTGTGGTGGTGGTTCATGGGTGAGACACCGTGCCTGCCCCGAGCACATCACAGACCTCCAGCCTTGGTTTGCTCCATGGCTGAGCAGGTGCTGGGGCTGGAAGGAGCAAAATGGGACTGAACTGAAGGGAGGAAAATGGGACTGAACTCTCTGGGTTTAGTGGCAGGAGTCAGACACCACGGTGTTGGCAGGGTCTGGGTAGGGTGGGCACCACATCATCCACACTGAATAGGCTGGTGAAAAATGTGTTTGAATGAAGCCTGAGTAAAAAAAGCAAATGCATTCCCAAAACCTTTGGATATTCCTGTTGTCTTCTCCAGGCTTAGCACAACCAGAGCTGCTTCATTCACTTCATCACCCTGCAGTAAAACCAAGCACAAAGCAATGTACATCCCACAGGTATTTATTTACCGTAATGTTCCAGGAGTGATGAGCATTGCAGTCTACACATGGGCAAACTTCATATGTCCTTTGGTGGTGCAGGTTTGCTCTTCCAGCATGTGGGTGGAAACAAGGGATTGGGATACCTGTCACCTTCCCACCCAGCAAGGGTGTCCAAGACTGGAATATTTGCAATTGGTGAGAAAAGAGGGTTATCAAATACCTTTGAATGGCCACAAAAATCTGGCTGAGTCCTTCATCTCTGGGCATGCAACCACACAAACCCTCCCAGAACACCCCTGGCTGTAGCTGGAATGTTCCTTCAGCTCATGGAAAAAGGGATGATTTGCAATATAAGGAGCAGTGCTGGGAAAACTGAAGGGGGAAGTGAAGCTACTGGCAGGTTTGAAGAACAGTTTGATAAATATTTCTGCTGTGAAAGAAGGAAATAAGACATGAAAAGAATAGAGATGTGTCCATGAGAAGTTAGACAGGAATTTAAGAGGAAGGCTGAAAAGCTTGAGCTTGATGCTGCTGGGGAGAAGCTTATTTCTGAGAGAGAAGGAGGGAAAGAGTGAAAATACTGTGAAAGAGAGAGGAATAAACCCTGAGGCTATAAATCAGGAAGAGCCATGCTCAAGGGAGCAAGGGGAGGGAGGCTTAGGGCCCTTTGGGCAGAAAGATGTGTAGTCCGGTGCAAAAACATGTCACCTGCCCAGCCAGTCATGAAGCCTGGCACGACTGCACTGTGGTCCCACTGCCCTGATCCTGGATGGCTGCTGCCAACTCCAAGGACCACGGTCCAGCTGGGAGAAGCTGGGAAGCGGGGCTGGATGCATGCACACCTGCACAGTGCGGGTGGAACACATCCTCCTCGCCAGCACCACTCTCCCTCCCTCCCCGTCACCCCAACCTCCTAATAAGAAAGATCCCGACAACACCATTAAAATGTCTTGCGACGATTGCAGATTCATTGTTCTCTAAAAGCTAATCCAGGCTCGGGTAAACACAATGGCCCCTTTTCCCCCAGCCTGACGTTTCATTTACACAAGAGCTCGAGCCGCGGCACCGGCACAGCCGTCAAGCATTGATTGTGCTATTCAGCAGGATGGCTCAATAATTACAGCCCCGGATCTCCAAACCCCACCAAAGAGCAGGCTTACCACCGCTAGCCTTTGTTGCTAATTGTCCTTCAGGATACTTGAGATGAATTACTGTGGCTTACATTTTCCTGGTTTTCCTTTCCTTTTCTATTGGGTTAATATAAAGAGAAATCTTTCCACTTAGTGGGGCTGGAAGGATCAGACAAGTGTAGCATTGACTGTTGACAGCACTTCATAAGAAAACCCACTGACTGCAAACTGTCTCATTGATATGTTCAACTTGACACACAGGATTGATTTTTGATTGTTTTACAAAGCTCTCCTGCGCATGTTTTCATTATCAAGGCTGGGCAGTTTTCATACCAACACTTGGAAAAATCTTAGAGCTATTAATATAACCTGACATCATCCATACTGCATCTAAGTGTAACAAGTAACCCGACAAATTATGCTTCTTTCACCAAAGCTCTCCAACATGGACTGCAGCCCTGATTATTCTTTCAGTTTGTTTTGTTTGGGGGTGCATGAAACAGCAGCAACATTATTTCAGTTCACTTCTTGTGAAGACAGAATTAGGGCTGCAAAATTTTAAATTCAAGAAAGTGAGGTATGATCAGCAATGAATCCATGTTTATTCCCAGCAACTTCACAGGGAACTGGATCAGGTCCCATGCAGACTGTGCTGAGCTGGAGCTCAGGAGGTGAGGGCACGCCCAGGGAAAGGACATGGTCAAACATTCCTCACACACTTGGACTGGTGCCTATCCTTCATTTATTAACTCTGAGGTCCCTAACCATCCCTTCCCCATGTTTCCAGGCTTTGATCCATCCTTCCCCTTTCTCTTTCTCATCTTTCTTTGACTACGCCACTTCCTCTAAGCTTCTCTGATCCTCCAGAAATCCCGGAAAGGAGCTGAGATTTTTCTTTCTCTTTCCTGTACAGTCACTGCACCCCTGCTGATGGGAATCTTTGTACAGCAGTGGCCTGGAGCTTATCCCAGCCACCCCTGAAATTTGGGAGGAACTTCCCTCCCTCCTAGCACAGATTGAAGCCATGGCTCATGTTGGAGTACCATGATGCTGGGGGTAGCAGGCTCACATAGGGAAAAAGCTCCTTCTGCCAGTCCTGTTTAGCAGTTACCCTTCAGAAAAAAACCTGCCTGCACTGCCTTTGCCTTTTTTTAAATGCCATATGTAAAAAGGAGGAATGCAACTGTCTAAGCTGTGTTTTAGAAGCAGGAGCCCACAGCACATATGCAAAACTGCTGCTGGTTTTTCTCCCGTGTCCGTGTTATCCGTGTGTGCAGCCGGCGGGATCCCGCACTCGAGAGCTCAGCAGCACCCACTGACCAGGCAGCCTAGATTTTACAAGATTGCCCTTTTTTTTTCCCAGACACAGGGGGAAAAAACCATTTTCCAACACTGCCCCTTCCCCTTCTTTTCCCCAACAAGTGAGCATTTACTTCTCCGTGGTGCTACGCATCATTTTTCTGAGCCCGCAGTGCGATTACCTCAGTTGCCATCAGCTTGGCAGGGGCTGGGAATTTCCACTCCTGAACAAATGCCCATCTTGGTTTTCTTTTTATAAAAAAAGCAAGGACCTAAATAGTGTGTAAGCACTTTCCTGTGGCTGTGCACCCTCTTCATAACCCTTCCACTCGAACAAAGTGATTGTCTGAACTGAAATCGTTTCACTGAGATGATTAAATTAGTTCCTACATGTTGGAGATGTACAGAGGTCTTGACATTTATGTTTGGGTATTAGAGTCTGACATTCAAATGTATTCCTGTTTGAAAACAGTGTAATTTAAAAAGTAGCATAAAATCCATTAATATAATAGGGAGAGGTGGCAATGCTTTAATTTGTGTGGGGCTGTGCAAAATGATCATTTCCAGGGGCTGCAGCAAGGGCAGAGCTGTGCTGGCTGGGCTGGTGTAGGCAGGGGGGATGTGCTCCCCCAGGGCCCCCCAGACACACCAAGACCACAAATATTACACTCATGGAATTCAGGATAAAATCAACCATGGGCTGAGATGTCTCTAACCACAGTGGGGTTGTTTTGACAGGATACATTCCGCTATTTTCTCCTGCAGCTTGAAACACACCTGTGGCTGGGATGTCAAATCAACATTATATTTGGGTTATATCTCCAAAAAGGCAAAACAAACAACTAATCCTGTCCTCAGGGGTCCCAATAAGTGGAAAGTGGTAACACCTATGCAGACACTTTGCCCCAAATTCACCCATCACCCCCATAAACAGAAACTGACCTGACATTAAGCTCTGAATTGTGTGATGGGGATGCTTAGGTTGTGGGTTGTCATTATTTAGGAACCAAAATTACATGTTTTTTGAGGTTTTTTTTTCCCAACTGTACACTTATTTAACAAATTTATTGAAGACTCCAAATCCCAGTTGCTTATCATTTCTTGGATACCCAAGCAGAGTCTGTTTCGCCCGGAAAAAATACTTTAACACAAGCAGCATTGTCACTTTTCAGTGTTATTTAGAATGAGTGAATGCAAATGACATTATTCAATTTGCAGAAGCAGTTTCATTCATGAGGTGACATTAACATCTGGTACCTAAAGGAAACATTCTTCACCAACTAAAATAAAAAAAAGTCTGATTGATAAACTCCTGACAGCGAATCCCCCTCTATGCCGGCAGCAAAGCAGCAGTTTCATTCTTTTTCATCAAAACAAAACTCTGTGTTGGGATAATTGTGTTTTTCCCAGGATATTCCCCATATGCAGTGGGGAGGGGGAAACAGAACTTAAAGTCTGAGCTGCAGCATGAGTACAGAAATGAGAGTGGCTGCATTTTTCTGTCGTGTGCCTGCACATATTTATTATTCTCATCTGCAATATTGATGACCACAGACTGATCTTGCTGCACATGCGTCTTCCTGCCCTTCCCCTGACTTGCGCAGCTGAAAAATGCTGGGGTTTTTTTTATTGCTGTTTTCTCTTTCAGCAAGGAGCAAAATGCCCCACGTTAATGCCAGTTTGTTTTCCCAAGTGAAAAAGAAAAAGCACAAAAATAATAAAACCAGTATAGGAATCAGGGCAGGCTGCTGCCTTCAACAGCCATCAGAGCTGAGGGACATTGTTCTGGCTTTTGGGAGCAAGTCAGGAGAAGGGGAATATGTCCTAATTTCAGGATTTTATTATGCAGGGACATCCTCTTTTTAAAGCAACAGGATAAAACAGCGTTCAGGATCAAGATCAGGTTTCAAAATAGTGAGAATTGCTCACACAGCTCGGATGGAAAAACAACTCCTCATTAATGAGTAAAAATGAGCACAATTGGTGTGAATATACATTTGTATACACGGGTGCATGTACATATACACAATACACCTTATTTGTTATGCACACACTGGGGTGTGTGTGTGAGTGTGTGTATGTATGATAAGAATAATGAGATATAACAAAAATGAGGGGACAATTATTCTGATCTTTTGTAACCTTAACTCAGCTGAGTGAATTATCATTTTGAGCAGTCTGAAAACAGAAAACTAAGCATAGCAGATTATAGGGAGGTATATTTAAAAAAAAAAAAAGAATAAAATGCACAGAGACAGAATGCCATGTTTTGTTATGTCATTCCCTGCCTGCCTTTCTTCGTGAGAGAGATTTCAAATTAAATTCAAAGACTTTACTTTTAAATAAGCAATGAAAATTGAAAATAAGCTTCCTTGTTAAAATATATATCTGTATTTCCATTTCCTCTCTTTTTTTTTAAAGTAACACAGTACTGTGAAACAATACCAAAAAAAAGAAAATAAATAAATAAAAAGAGGGCATTAGGTATTAGGATTCCAAACAGGATAGTACATCTTTAATGATACATATGATAATTAAAGAATACAATAAACACAATTAACATATGTTTTAAACAGTTTATTAGTGAAGCTTACCATAAAATCAGAATATATAGAGCTCCAGGGTTTGTTGGGATAACAGCTTCTAATCCTTAGAGTCATAAAATCCCTGGCTTGGAAGAAATGGGCATCTTTAAAATGATTGAATCAGCAGGCCTCGAGTGAAAACACACAAATTAGCAAACTCCAGCAGTTGGGCACCGCGCGAGGCTGCGACGCGCGGAGGTGAAGTCAGCGCTGCCGCTGCCCCGGCTGCTCTGATGGAGCTCAGCGGGGATGCGGGGATGCGGTGGACATCGAGGAGATAATGACTTTAACTCCTTCCAGACCAGGGAAACCCAAAAAAACCTCCTAAAATAATAACCACAATAATAACCAATATCAAGAAATTCGCCTTTATTTTGCAAGTAGCCATCGCGGGGAGAAAGGGAGGATGAGTAAGTGATGGGTATCAAGGAGAGCACGGCTCGCAAGGCGCAGGGGGGTGCTGGGTTTGGGCTGCCCTCCCTCTCCCCTTCCCTCCCTCCCAGCTCTCAGCGCTCCTGCAAGGCAGAGCACAGGGCGACAACGGGGGCAGAGCGTGGGTGGCCCCCACCCAGGGGTGCGGGAGAGCTGGGACCCGGGGGAGTCACGGCAGGAACTGCTGGGAGTTTAAAACTTGAATAATTCCGTTCCCCCAGTCCGGACAGGGCTCTGGCCGCTCTCGCACAGCGCAAACAGCACTCCTGGCAGCGGCACTTCCGATCTCCTGCTCTTGCCTTTTTTTCCCTTCCAATGTCCATATTCCCCCTTTTACGTCTTCTTTTCTTTCCTTCTGACTTCAGTTGGGTTGTGTTTTTTTTTTTTCTGCTAATGATTAGCATATAAGCTCTTTACCTTCGTCCCCCTACTGTCGAGATAATTTCTTCCCTCCTTTGTTATTTGTTTGTTTGTTTGTTTGGAGGGGGCGAGGATGAGTTTAATCCTGCAGTTGGGAAATTTCAGGTTTCTTTCGAGCAGCAGGGAAGGCTTTGGATGAGAGTCAGTGTGGGCTGAAACGAATGAAGCTCTGCAGAATTGTTTTTTTGAAGAAAAGGGGCAAATTGTCAAATTTATAATGACTCCTCTTCAGTTGTGATGACTTCCCAGCTCTGCAGCAAAGGAGAATAGCAGTCAAGCAATGTTTGAACACATTCTTATGGGGAAATTGGGTTGTTTGGATCCTGAAAGTAGATCTGAAGACAGCCAAATATCTCCATTAAAATGGGAGTTTTGCTCGAATGAAGGCATTTCACGTTTGCTCAGCTCCTGGTCTTATCTGACCTGGCTTTTCCTGCTGCATGGCAGAACTGGTGTGCACAGTGCTGCTCTGCATCAGAGAGCTGCCTGCTAACTTGGGTGGGAAGGCTGAAAACCCATAGCCTGCATGGGGACAGCACATTTATCCCATGCCTGCAATTCATGCAGATATCATTTTCCAAAACTTCTGCCTGGACCTCAAGTCCAAGAGGTGGAACCACTTTGTTGTAGCAATGCCAATGCACCATGCAAGCCACATTTTGCCCCAGATATTTGTCTATTTGTCTATTTTTGCCCCAAATAAATCTAAAGACAAAAGGAACAAGCTGGAGGAGAAATGAAGGTCCAAAAAGAAGAGACTTTGCCAAGGTCAAACAGCAGGACGGTGGCAAAGGCAGGAATATAAACATGAATTATATTGTCACTCTGCTGGGGAAAAAGGTTGAAATGCAGCTCATTTTTTTTGCTGTAGTTTAGACCCAGCTTGACATATTTGACCTCTATTGAGCTGGCCAAGTTCCAGGGAAACAAATATGAAAATAGGATTTTCTGTCTACTCTGGAGAAAGACATGAAGGTAAAATAAAGTGTCATGGGTTAACTCCACCGCACTGGAGTTTAAGCAAACCAAGGGCTGAGTCAGGGTCTGGTTAACTAACTTTTCTATTGACTTCACTGGTTTTGAGTTATATTGAAAGGGATAAAGGAATTTGGCCCAGGGACTGGGGAGGAGGGGAGGGAATCCAGCAGCAGCTGTTTGTTGTTGTGGTGTTTCCCCACTGCCATTCCTACACTGATCCATCGCTGGTGGTGCTTGACAGACACCAGACTCAGGGCAGTGACAGGAGGTCCAGGCCCAACCCCTGAGTTTTAGCTCCATCTCCAGCTTTCTGAAGAGGAATTCAGCATCCAGAGGAGCATTCACAGCAGGCTGACAGGGAAGAGCAGAGAAAAAGCCTCTTGGGATTCAGCTCAGCCTGTAAAACCCTCACTTGGGCTTGCCCTTACCTGGAGGAAGGTTATGCAGACCTCCAGCCCTGCCTCCTGCTCCTTCTGGGGAGGAGTTCATCACCTGGCAGGTGTAAGGATGTGTGCAACCCTCTGATCAAGGGCTGTAAAGCCACTGGCCCACGAGTGTTGCATGATCTGTGTGCCAGACACGACTGCAGTGAAGCTGGGGGCACTGCAGGGACCTGGCTCTGCTCCCTTGGGCCACAGCCACCCACGTTCCCTGTCACGGGCAGGGGGTAACACTGCCACCCTCAGCTCCAGAACATCCTCCAGGAACAGGCAGGGAGAACGAATCTGGATCAAAATCAGAAATAGAATTCTGTGTTGGCTGCCGCTCTCTGCTCTTGCCATTACAGAGAAAGCCATGACATTTCGTAAACCTTGAGCATTTAAGGAAAATATTTTAAATAAGGATGTGTGCACTGCTCTCTTCATCATCCAGGTGTAAGCACTAACCCGTTTTACTTTTCTCAGCCACGTGGCACAAGCATTTTTGCATTTTGAATGTAAGGTCAATTTAGCATACGCAAAATATTTTCCTGTTCACTCTCCATTAGCATTTTATATTTATTAGTGAGAAACTCAGAAATAGTGGATACTGAATTCAGCTAAAACCCAATTCTTCACTGAATATTTAACTAAGACATGACTTTAAACTGTGTTAGGTTTTTTTATAGGTATTCTAAAAATAATACCATAAGGTTTATTACCTAACCCATATCACACAGAATTTGACATTTGGATGTTGAGGGCTCATATGTATGTTAAAACAGCGAGAAAATATGCACTGAAAAATTTCAAGGCTTCTGTAAAATAAAAATAAAACCCCCAGAAATTTATTATGTGCCCCAACTACACTGCCAATTGAAAAATTGACAGTGGTGGGCAGCCTGTACACCAACATTTGTCAGCTTGGATCCTCTGCACAGGCTCTTAGGATGCTCCATCACAGATTAATGTCTCTCAGCAAAGAACCTGCTATAAAAAAAACAAGGCATGCAAGCTGATAAAATTAATGAAACAAATCATTGTTGTAAAGCATTTGGTGAGGTGTGAATTTGAAAGCTAGTTTCCTAATATTTGTAAAATAAACAGAAATTAATATCCATTAATAGTATCATAATGATCTTAACTGAGAATGTTGAACTGTTGCCTGTTTTGTTCTTTTCAACTGCAGCATCTCGCTGCAACTGTTTTTTGTGGCTGGGGAATAATCTGCTTGTGTATTCTGTAATGACACAAGAAATAAAACACAATAGGAGGAATAAAATCTGAATTCCCTTCTCAGCAAAGAGTAATTCCACAATCCATATATTTTTGGTAGCTTTCTTATACAAGGTGCAGAGCTTTATTTCCAACACCCATTTTCACTGCCACCTCGAGCTGGGCTCACAGGAGGAAGCAATTCTGATTCATACAGAAAACTTTACCCCAAATCTTAAAATAGCATTGAATGATCCTAAATTTCCTAAAGTCTTGGAGGGTGATGCAGCTGCCATGGTGGCCTCCCCATGGGACAGTCCCTTCTCATGGTCTTTCCCACCAAAGATGGTGGGCTTCAGATCTCCATATCTGTGTGCAGAGCTACCTTCAAAGCCAGCTAAAATGTGAAAAATGCAACATTTTCCACGACAAATAGCTTATTTGTAGCCCTGCAGATACCACAATAGCTTGCTGGTGAAACTAAGCACTGTGTGGACTGAAGTTAAAGTACCAGCACCTCACAAAGTGAAACCATGGGGAAAAAAAAGGGAATTTAATCTCTTAATCAGAAGAGCAATACAGTACAGTTTTACATCCTGATAGTTTTTGCATTGTCTTTTACCAAAAGCAAACAACATTGTGCCAGGTGGTGCCAATGGGAGAAGGGACAAGGGGGTCCAGGAGACAGGACAGGCCCAGTCCATCCCTTTCTCAGTGCCAATATCACAGAGCAGAAGCTTTATCATGAGGAAGCCTCAGCAGCAAGATGGGAGTGGTTTAGCTTTGGCTTCCATGCTCTCCTCTGCAGTTTGCTTGGTCCCACGTTAGTGTTTGCACGCCTGCCCACACAGGGAGGGAACATATGCTTTGGATGGGATCCTCTCTTTGAAAATGTGTTTTTGAAGCAAAAACAAATGTTAAACATTCTCTTAGCAAATACCTTCCTTTAAAAGCCTTTCCTCGCCTATCTCATGCAGACATGAGTTAGTGTCTGTCCACCACATCACCACTAATGGTTGTGCAAAGTCTCCAGCAGGTCCACTCCGGAGGGACTGGAATTTATGGGGATAACTGACTTTTCACCCCATTGGCTCAGCAACCTCATTAATTTGGCCTCAATCAAAATATTTCACCCAACCTGAAAAAAAAAAACCCAATATGTTTTATCTCAATATTTCTCAACCACTTCTATTACTGCTACCAAGATTTTAGATGTCTTTTTGAGATTAAAAAACCCCTGAAACATTTCATTTTGGAAGTGTGGAAGCGAAACTTTTTTTTAGCCCCTCTTCCAGCCTGCCACGTTGCCATATTTACCACGGTGCTAACAGTTGTCAGAGATTATCTGGCTGAGTCACAGCTTTTATGGGCTCCACTCTGGTCCTAGAGACGTGAAGCAGCTCCTCTGCAGCCCAAGGTTTATGTTGGCATAAGCGAGATCAGAATTCTCCCTTCTGTTTATCATTTAGCTGAATCACCCCATCACAGACCAACTGTCATCTGTCACTCCATACTTTTAATGGTACATTGCACTGATGTTGTCTATTTTTTCCCCTTCCCTGTCACTCTAGTATGTGCTAATCTCTTCTTCCAGGCTTCTGTTGGATCTCTTAATGACAGTGCCACTGCAATTTGGGGTGGGTTTTTTTAAATATTTAAAAAAAAAAAAAAAAAGACAAGAGAGACTTTGGGGAGCTGGAGGCGGATTTGCCCTGTAACAGCCTGCAGACTAAACAGACCTTGAGCTTTTGGAAGTGCCTCCCAGGATGTGTTTTACCCATCCAGTCCCAGGCATGGCATTATCTGGGGAGCAGAGGAGGTGCCCCCCTCCACAGCAGAGCATGGCTGCAGCTCTCCGACGAAGTTCATAGCGGAGAATTAATTAATTTTAAAATTGCAATCTCTTCTTTGTGCCAGGGCCTCTCTGCAGCCCTGTGTTCCTACAGCCAATGGACCAGAAATCTTTTCCAAGCTCTTGTGTTCCTTGGGGCCCTGGCAGTGCCAGAGTCTGGCTGCAGATTAACCCGTGTGGTGACAAGGGACGCGCGGGGCCCCGGCAGGCGCCTCGCGCAGTCTCGCGCCCGCTCCGCGTCTCCACATGGGGAACTGCAATGTGAATCACGTATCCTTTCAGGGTTGTGACAAACAAAACTAGCAGAGAAACGCCTTGCAAAAGGCAGTTTGGCTGTGGGAGGAACTTCCCACCCTGGGAAATAAAAAAATATTTCTCTGTATTATTATTCCCTGGGATTTTTTTCCCAGAGGTGGGTGTGGGCATGGAGGGGATTAAAGCTACGATAATCTTCTGTGATTTTTCCATTTGTATATGGTTAGATTGGTCAGCTAAAAATTTTAGCCTGTTATTATTATTATATTTGCAAACACCTAGAAAAAGATTCTGAGGTTTTCTTGTGGCCTTTCCAAAATTACCCATATGTATGCGAAACAAGCAGCAACACCAAGCAGTGCATTTAGTGTGAAGTAGCACTTAAACACTGCAGGCAGTGCTGGTCAATATGAACCCTTTTGGGGGTCCCCACGTTTTTGTGTGGGCAAAGGTTTTTCTCCCTGCAAAATGCAAGTTAGCAATTCACTGTTCTGGTGAGTCCAAGTCCAGTGTGCAAATTGTTTCACTGCTTTGACTGCTGAATGTCTGTGACATGGAGTGTGCAGAACTTGTAGAGGTCCATCTGGTAAGAGAAATAATACTGTGTCACTGCAAAATATGTGGCTGGGTGTGTGTGTATTTCTCTGTGTTCTTTCTTTGTCATGATTCCTCGGTTTAATTTAAATACATGTTTCACTTCTCTCCATATTTCAGCTTTATTGCAGAGTATGAAAATCAGGAAGCTTTTTGTTCACTTCATACATCTCTTCCAACAAAGCCAGACATCTGAACCCAGCACAGACTCCAGAGTGATTATTGTTACACATGATCTATGGAGCAGATAAATTACAGCTTGATTTTTATAAGGTATATTGAGCCTGCAGGCTTCAGCAGAAACAAAAACAAAACAAAACTCAAAACCTTGGTTTAACTAGTAATTTGAGGAAATATGACAAACCTGACATGGAAGTCACAGAGCAAATAAATATACACATCCATCATTTTGTAAAATAATGCCTTCACTAGAGAGACCTCTGCTTGCTGCAGTCTGCACTGTAAAATTTCTTCATGGTTTACTGGCCTCAGATCCTGCTACACAGAGAATCAAGTTAGCTATAGTTGAAAGAAACAATTCTGTGTAAGAAAAACAGTGTTGTGCAGTAAAAAAGTACACATATCAATCATGCGAGTGAAAACTAAGCTTATTTTAGGATATATTATAATATTCTTGGAATGATTAGAGGTGTTTTTTCTTCACTTGCTAAAATAATTGGAGACTCTTTGCCTTTATTGTGAAATAATCTAGTTCCTAGAAATAAAATCACCCAGGGGTTATTACAGATAGAAAATCCTACTTCATACAAAATACAACAAAAGGCAGTTTCAGAGTCATCTTCTGAGCACAATAGTTTTGTTGGTGCACTGGAAAGAAATAACACACACAATTCTCCCTTCAGGAACTGGCTTTTGGTACAAACTCTTTTTTTTTGTAGCTTGCCAATAGTTGGAAGGTTTTGTGCAAAACTAAAGAACACCATCAGTGCCCTTTGCATGAGAGCTGCCTCTCAAACTGTCCCCTCCCTGCAGATTCAGGAACTGCAGTTATCCCTGAGATGGAGTTCACAACACAGCACAATGTTCTTGCTCAAAGAGGAGGCTGTAGTTTGGGCACCGATGGGAATGACACCTTTGACACCTGTAGGAGGGTTTTACTCAGAGATTAGGGGTTAAATTCAACAATTTATGTCAAACTGCTTCTGGATAAAGCACAAAACAGAGCAGCTAAAATACTCCATTCCTGAGCAAGTGTCTTTGTCATAGCCACAACCCTTTTTATGCTCCATTCCTGCTCCAGAGTGGCCTTAGGGTTTTCTCCATTTCCAGTGATGCTTCTTGAAGAGGCAGGATGGAGAGGAGCCAGGTCACCACCACACATAACCATGCAAAATGCTAAACACCCACAGCCCCGAGAAGGAGATGCTGCCCCATGCGAAGATGTGAGTCTGGGGCCTCCCAGTTAGCATAAGACCTGGATCTCCAGGCCCTGTGCTCTGTCTCCATTTCCAGAGAAATTCCAGTGCCTGGAAGAGAGTGGAAGAGCCTTTGTGTTCAAATTCCCAATGGGTCAGATGTACAAACCACAAATTGAGTGGCTTGGCCACACAGAACTACTGTAAACCTGAGGATACACAGAATTATTGCTGTGGGTATCACAGAGCTCTAACACCAAAGCTGGAGAGCCAAAAAGGGAAAATCAATAGATCCAATAGATCTTCCAATAGATCAGGAAGAAGGGCTGAAGACCCTTTTGAATTGTTGATCTGACCCATGGAGCCTGGCTGGGAAGTCTGCAGGAAAGTGTCTAAACTGGACCAGGAATCTGCATCTTCCACCCTGAAGCACAACATTGTCCTGCACGCACAGCAAAGACAGTGGTCAGAAAAATAAGCTTGACCTCTACAGCAGCTGTTTTAGTCTGATCTAGTAGGTTTTGGTAAGTAGGTATGACCTTGTGTTGGTCTGATCCTGCAGTTCTTGGCCAGGCAAACCTTACTTGGATCATAGTTTATATGAAGAGTCCATCATCTACTTCACAGTGTCTTCCAAGCTGCATCTTGCAGTTTAAAAGCCAGGTGCACATTCACTACTCTTAGCATTGCAAAGCCAAAATGACTGGTTTGTGCTTCATCCATAAAATTGCCACCTAAATATTCATTCTGGAGTCATTACTCCAGGTGTTTGTCAAGGAAGATGTACGAAGCAGACAGAAGATGTTTAGCATTTCATGCACCAGGCTGAGCTGCAGGAGTGACAGGTTGAAAAATCTTGTTTGGACTCATAGACTGAAACAGTTTAATACAGAAGTCACTGGTGGACTATAAATATGGAAAGCCAGTGTGCCACATTTTTATAGAATCCCCATTCTGCATGTCTTTTAAACATATTGAAACTTCAGAGAAGCCTGTAGAAGTTAAACTCACCAATTTTTGCTTCAAACATCGGCATTTCTTCAACGGGGGAACCTTCAGAAGCTCAAATTCCTGCAAAAAATACACTTTATTTGAATGTGCACTTAGATTAACTGATCCCACAAAAACCAACTCTGTTCATTTAGGCCAGGAATTACCCAATTTGCTCACATAATCTCAGCAATTACATGTTTATCTTTTTTTAAATATCAGACCTATGGTGTGATTTACATGGTATGTGATCTTTTTACTTAACCTCAAAGATATTAATCTTTATTAAAGGGGATGAGAGGCAAAGAGGGGGAAGAGAAGCTGGTGACAGATACTCTGACAGTGAGGAAAAGTCATTTATAAAATGAACATCAGTAAACATTAGGAGTGACATATTGATATCAGCAGCCAGGAAATGGCTGGCCAAGCTAAGATGAGGTACTGCACCTTAAATTGTGGCAACCATATTTTTTTCCCAAGGTAGATATTTTATATTTTTTGAAGAGAAATTTACTATTATGCCTCTTGCTTCCCCTATGGTAAAATGCCAGAAATTTGTCTGAGATTTACTTAAAGCGACAGCAATGCCCCATTTTGTCCAAGAAAGATGATTGCTAAATGTCACGTCTATCTCCTCTCATGTGGATCACTTATTTGACATGTTCATGTCTCAGCTTCCTAGCAGTTTGCAGCATGTTTCCTGGTGCTCTGAGGCAATCTGAAATCTTTGTGGTGAAAACCTGAGCTGCCCAAAGGCAGTTCATTAAAATAAATAAATAATGCAATTGGGATTCACTGCTCTCCTTTTCAAGGGTGTCAGGGCAGAAAAAGGCAAAAAAAAATCCCTCCCAAAACCAGACCAAGAGCCTGTGCTTCTGGTCAGGCTGCCAGAAGGCCATGCTGGTGGGATGCTCTTGCCATCTCAGCTGAAGGAGAACCACAACAAAAAGCAAACATTGGTGGTCAAATACAGAAAATAACCTCGTAAAATTTACTCTTTTATTTATATTTTAGGAAATCTGAAAAATGATAAAAATGACCCACCCTTAACCAGGGCAGAGTTTGGATTTTCTCACTTTGCTGCAGGACCCCACTTTGCTGAATTCCTGGAGGGAGAGATGCAAAACCCAGCTGGATGTGAGGGAACCATCAGCACGAGCTCCTGAGGTGGGGAGCCCATTTAAATCTGCTTGCTGAGCCTCAGAACGACCCAAGCAAAGCAAAGCAAAGCAGAAAAGCTTTTTGCACAAAATGGAACAGTAGCCATGAATAATTAATGGATGTCTACCTTCTTTGCCATTTTAACTTGTCTTTCTTAGTACTTATTGCCTTCCAGTCCAGAAATGTGTCTGTAGATTAACTCATGCATGTTTTGCAGCAGCAAGTCAAGAATTAAGGTGTGTGCTTGAGAAGCAACCTCCCACCAGACCCAGCCTGATTCAGCAGTCTCCCAGCCAGAGCCAGGGAATGCTCTTACACAGATCCAAGCTCTGGGAGACTCTCAGCAAGGCCAAGGGCTCTTTTTCTCATTCTCTTCTAAAAATTTCTACAAGTCCTGTCCAAATACAGAAGTTAATAACCACAGAAAGCCCTATGCAAGGACATAAATACATGTCATGAGAAGTACACATCTTTGGTTTGTTCCAGCACCAGAGGTTCAGAGATTACCATATATTTATGAATTTTGAGGTGCAGATACTACAGTCATTAAATATAGTGAGAATACTCAGTCCTGGCTTAGCCTGTTGACTGCCCTGTGCTATCAGTGCAGTCATACCCTCAGTCAAGGGTGTTTCATCAGCCAGTCCAAGGGAGGTTCTGTAAAACCCCAAGTTTTTTCTCTCAGACATTCCCTTTGATGCCCAGCTGCCAGCTCCCATGTGGGCACTCACCTCAGACACAGCTTAACACCCAGAAAACCTGCAGGAGCAGCAAAACCAGCTCAAAATGCATCCTATGTAATAAGAGGGTGGTTTTGTGGGGGTTTTTTTAGTGTATGCTGGAAGATTAAAGCCATTCTAAATGAAAGTAGAGTGTGTAACAGGGCACAAGATTTCTAAATAGGTGGCACATGTCAGCAGGCATTACAAGAGTGTTTTTAGGTGAGCCTTTGATACCGACTGCTGAATACTTCAGTCAGAGAGATGCGACCAAGCTAGAGTTTCACTGCCTTGATTTGTTTTCCAGCTAAAATTAATCTGAGTAGAATAGACTTAAATTACCTGTGATTTTTCTGTCTTTAAAAGGACACATAAAAGCTCACGAGATCACACTGCTCCCCGGGGAAAAAAAAAAAAAAAAAAAAAAAAAGAAAAAAAAGAAAAAAAAAAGGAAGGGGAAAAAGAAACCAGGAAAACCATGAAAGATTCATTTTAATGGAATCCAGGTTTAGCTGTTTCATATTTAATAATGTTTAATATTTCATTTACTACTGGGGACTCACCTTTTTCAGAAGAATGTAAGATTCAAGGCACTATTGTGCATTAAGATTTTATGTCTGACTGTAGCAATATTATAAGGGCTGGCATCGGAGCTGCTCAAGCCTTATGCAGAAAGCCTGGAAGCAACAAGGTTTCTTTCTTTTTTCCTACAGCCAAAATAGGAGCTGAAGCCCCAGAAAGTGGTGGGGTAGAGCTGTGAATCCTAGCAACAGGCGGGGAAAGAACTGTACGTTTCTTCACGTCCTCCAAGTGTTGGTGCCTTCTGGTGCATCATTGACAGGAAGAGACAGAGACCATGGAAAGGCCCTCCTTGCTGATGTATCAAGAAAGGGCACATTTTTTCCAGTGGGATGGGTGAGTTATTGCAATTTGGGGGGAAAAACAAGCAAAGCAACACCCCACAGTCCATACTGTTGTTGCTGTTGCACTCTCCTTCATCACAAGGCACTGCCTTTTGGTGCAGGGTTTTTTTCATTTTCTGTGCTCTTAGTCTTTTTTTAAGCCCTTCTCAGTGATAATGTGGGCTTTTCTTTTTAAGTGAATTATGAAAATTTGCACTCAAAAGTGTGAGCATAGGGTTCTGCCAGAAAAATCCATCATTCTGTGGCCTGCAATGAAATCATGGGTGATAAAAGCTACCACCCATGTTCAGCAAAAAGGGAACTGAAACCAGAGCACTTTTCCTGGAAGAAGAGGCTCCTGTTAAATATGCAGCAGTCTTGTCTTGCCAATATTAAACTACCTTTTCTTCCTTGAGAGCCTGTCAATACCGTTTGACCTCTCTCTGTGGATATTCTTCAGAGCCTGAAGCACTCAGATAATCTGAAACAGCTCCCCAGTGCCATCCTGGGAAGGTGGGTTTCAGCCAAAGAAAAAGTCACAGAGCCTGGGACAAAGAGCAAGGTGGGATTCCAGACTCCTTGGTCCCACCACTGTGTTCAGAAATGCACCATTTCCCAGATGATGCCAGTTTGTCTGGGTTTGCCTCAGTTTTGCTCTTGGGAGAAGCTTGCAGACTCTTAGGAGCTTTGCCTGGATGTAAACTGTGGGAAGAGGGGTGTGGAGAAGAGTTGGGGTTGTGTAACATGGCCTGCTTCTTCTGTTAAAAGAATAAATTTGTGGAAAGCAGCAGTAGTGGGTTGTTGCCTTGGACTGGACCAGCTGCTGCAAAGATGAAGCACAGCCCCAGACAGAAGGTTGCAGCAGAAGAGGATTTGGCTCTCAGCTCTCACCAAAGCTGAAGAAGGTCCTACAAGCTCTTGTGCCTTTTGGGACATGTTCAAAATTCACCCCCATCCTGGAGAAGCTCCCTTCAAAGTTTTCTAAAAAGATTTCCCAGGAGAGGGGAAGATTATGATTGTTGTTGTTGTTGTTGTTGTTATTATTATTATTATTAGGGTTTTTTTTCTCCCAGTTTCAGTCTCAGACCTCATTGAAGGGCTCTGGCATTTGCATAACTTCCCACAGAAGCTGAATCAATGTTTGACATCATGGAACAGAATCTCAGGCATGATTTAGCATTAGTAAGCCACCAGTCATCAGCACACTGTCATTCCCCTATTGCTGACATCTTAATAGAGTCAGCCTCATGCACACACATGTTCACCAGCAGCAAATTCTTCTGCTCTGGCCATGCAGGAGCTTTTCTTTTAACATGGGCTTGCACATATGAACATCCAAAAGACACTGGTCCAGTATGATCAATTTTCAGGGCTCCAAATGCATTTTCCCTTTAGGTAAGAAGGCAATTTTAAATCCTCTTAAATAATTGAAGATACTCCTGATACAATCAAAAGTCAAGCTCCCCAAGATGAAAATGTCTGGATGATGAATAAGTTAATGGAACTAAAATCCCAGTCGTGGCTGATTAGGGGACCAGGAGAGTTTATCAGAGATGGGAATGTACAAGTCCAGTCACAGCCTGACCTTGTAACGAATGAGAGCTGAAAAGCAATTAATTGAGAAATTATCAGGGAAAAGCGAAGTTGTATGGTTGGTTAGCTAAAGCAATATGTCAATGGGCCAGGGATTGATTTGCCTGGAATACCTCAAGGTCTCTGTTCTGATGATTCAGGACTTGAAGGAACTGGCCCGAGCCAAGCAATAAAAATAAAGCAGGGTCAGGAGAGGGAGTCATCAGTCAGCACTGTGGATCATGTATTATTTAGCTGGTAGTTAAGGGAAATTATCAAACAAGAGCATATTTTAAACCCAAGTTTTTTCCCTGTGGGAGGGGAAATGAAGGGAGGGAAAAGGAAATGTTTCATTGTACCAAGGCTCACTGTCCTCATCTCAAACACTGAGCTTGGGAGCTGAGTCCTGGGAGCAAGAGATGCCAGGGTTGAGTGTTCAGTCCTGACTGTGGGCATCATTTACTGCTGAGATATTTCCTTCCTTCCTTCCTGCTGCCAACAGACTGCACAGGACCTCTGCTCCCACCTCCAGCAGACACCAGGACCTGTCCCAGGCCATCAAACTAACAGAGAACTCCTGCCCATTTGAACCTTGATTATATCAACTCATCCACACATCAGCTTCCTACATCCTACACATTTGGGAAACTCTTGGTGGGACCACAATTGTGCATGTTGATCTGAGCTGCGAAACGTGTCTGCAAACACAGTTCTGCTCCTTCAAAGAAGAATATAAAATACCCTGAATGAGACTGTAGTACCCTGTAGCTCAGGAGAGCAGCAAAGCAAACAAAAGCAGCAAAACAAATGATATATAAAGACTTCTAGAAAGATCAGTGGGTTGGGTGAGAATAGCTGTGTCTTGTCTTGTGACAATTCACTAAATAACACTAAACTCTGTCTCTCCCTTGCGGAAGAAAGAAGAAAACTCCCACAGAACCAGCCAGTACATGTTTTGTGGCAGGATCAGGGCCTCTGACACCACAAACTGTTCCTTTTTGAGATCAAGGTCCTGAGATGCTGCACAAAAATTTTTGTTGGAAAAGCGCAGCCAGTTTCCCACCAGTACAAAACTTCAAGTTCTGGGGTTTTTTTATAGAAAGGCTTTCTAAATACTTCAGATCTGGGTCTTTTTTTGTCCTGTTCCCCACTAATCAGAATTAAAACAAAGCTATGATTTTAGCTTGTTATATTTCAATATGTAATGAATACAAGAAACTCCAATATTTCACTGCAAATAGCCATTGCTGATGCAAAAACAGGTTTCTAGAAGAAAATTCCAACAGCAACCGAGAGATAAAGGAACAGCTTTATCCCACTGCCTATGGATATATCTGAACACATTTCTGGGGCTCACAGCATGTCATATGTAGTGCATTTTCCATTTGTCCTGACTTGAGATCTTTGCATTCAAGGAGCAGATCCCCCAAGTGAGTTCATCAGGAGGAATAATAACCAGTGCACGAGCTTGGGCTGCTGGGCCAGCAGATCCATCCTGCAGTTGTCAGTGTGCTGAAATTCAGGGTGGCACAAATGCAGCCTCCTTTGGTTAAGGACCAGAAGGACACAGCAATATTTCCCCAGTCTATTTTACTGAACTGAAGGAGAAAGGATTGCATCATTTCTCTCCTCTGAAGCCAAGCTGCTGCACAGTCTCAGTACAGCATCTGGGAGTTTAGGAGGTGGTGGTGGAGGTGCTGGAACATCCCAGCAGTAATCACCTATTATCACCTTATGATAATTATCAAAGCTAATTCCAAACAAATCCTCTTTGGAGCAGATCCTTGGCTGGCCCTCTGCTCTGCAAAGTGCACGAGGTGCTGCTTGTGCAAACACAACCACCACCAGTAAAACCAGTGGAATCCCAAATGTGACCCCAGGTTGCATGGAGCAGCTAGCTGGGTACTATCATTGGGATGGAATGAAATCATATTGTTCTGCTAGGAATCAGGAGACCTTTCTTCCACAAAAGGTGTGCTGAACTGCACTCTGATCTCACATAGCTGGGGGAAATTTAGAGACTTGGCCTCTTTATTTTCTTTGCTGTTTTCAGTAGCAGTCAAAGACTTTCAGTATAAAGGCTGTGATGCTTTAAGATTGTCACAATGTGGAAGGGCAGGAAAATGCCCAGTCTGGAGTCTGACACGGTTTCCATTATAAATTAAATGAAGAAAGCCCAGCAGGTCACACCAGCAGTACTTTTGTGTAGAAGTACTGGTATGAACTTTTGTGTGTCTGAGCCCACCCAGGAAGGGGGAGATGGTCAGGTACCACTGACCCAAATCCAGGACACCAAAGGAGTGTGATGTATTCCCAGCTCTCCCATACACTTCTTACAAATGTTCAGCCAAACCATTCAGCTCCTCTTTTTCCTCCATGTCTTGTTAAATGTGGAATCATCCTATTTTCATTCCTAGCATCTGTCAAAGCCCTGATGGTGGGTGGGTCACAGTCCCAGGCATCACTGCAGTGGGGAGCACTGGTGTATCTGCCCCCCAATACCTGCAACAGCAAATTAATTTGTGTTTGTGATTCTCTGGGGAGAAGGAAGTCATTCAAGCAGATAGGCTCTGGGGGTCCAGGCTTTAAAATATTGGGTACTGGACTCAAAAAGAGTTTGGTGTGAGAGACAGGCTCAGTTACTTCTCTACATCCCACATTTGGGCTGGCTGCTGCAAAGGGTTGTTGCAAAGGGTTAACAGACACTGCAAAACATTTCTAGGATGAAGTGCTAAGATTTAGTGTACTGAATTAATTCTTAAATTAGAACAGGGGATTTGCACATGATTTCTAAGGGAAATTATCTTCTGGGTAAAATTAATACAGGAGATGTTTCAACATCTGGGATGGCATTATTATGAGCAATGATTACCCAGACTGCCAAAAGAAAGAGATCACAGTAAACTCTTTCTTTTCCCAACCAAAGTAAGCTCCTCACCCTGAAGGGAGGAGAATATTTGCAGAGCCTTGGCTTATTTTGGAATGCACAAGAGGATTCTGCATGAGAAAAAGGCTGCGTGCTTTGCTGATGGATGGTTGGAAAGAGAACTGCAGACAGGGAAGGTTCTCTCTGCAGGTGGGCTCCGGGCACCGGGCTGCCTCCCTCACCTCTGAGCTCCTCGTCAAAAATAGGTGCTTAATGCAGTGCTACAGCTGTCCAGGTGCCCAGCGTTGGGAGGTTAAAGAGGAAACTCCCTGGCAAATGTGACCTGGAAAAGCTCCAAAAGGGAGGTTGGTCCTTCCGCTCCTCACCCACAGACCACAAAACTCATCCAAACGCCTCATCCTCCTCCAGCCTTTAGAGGGATGGCTTTTCCCTGACGAAATTTTAAATAGGACAGAGAGTGAAGCCCAAGCAAGACCTGTATCAAAACAATCACACCCCAGGAGGAGCTCATAAATATTTATTTTCCTTCGGTGTGTTTCATTTTGTCAGGAAAAGAGGGCGCTTGAGTGGGAAAAGGAGACCGGTGGCACAGTGCTCCTTTCACAGGGAAAAAACACCAATGTTTAATTTAAAAGGGCATAAATATGAGAGAAAAGCCTCTTTACTCTCGTGTTAGTAGCTGGCTATTAAATTACATCACAAGTGCTACGTGTGGGACCAGGCGAGTGCACGGATATTTCCGTCTCCTAAAACAGAGTGCAAGTCTCAGCGTAATTACTGGGGATCCAAGTGTAATTACCAACTGATCTGCAGGAACATACACAGCAGTGACATCCATCCCAGGCAGCATTAGAGCCTGATGATAACACGGCATCATTAACACGGCTTAGCACTTCCCTCCGTGGCTGCAGGCCATGGTTTTCCTGGGAAAGGGCTCGCGGTTCGGCGGCCGGGATGGCTCGGGAGGCACCTGAGATGCTGCCCCTGCCTGTGCAGGGGCTGGCAGCGAATCAGCGCGGACAGCGGCAAACATGATACCCTAAGCATGGGAAATTAGGCTGGCACAGAGTTTTTTTTTCCAAGACGGATCCCCTTGTTTTGGGTATTTCTGCAACCTGCCCCTTTTTTTCCTCGAAGTCCATGACAAGAAGGAGGGTGCTGAGTCCCCCCGGGGTCACAATCCTTTTGTTTGGCTTTCTTCTGTTTTATTCTCCTTTACTGTGACAGCATCAGGCTCAGATTTTGGAATATTTTCTCTAGGGATCACACCTCATTGTGTCCTTTCGGAAAACAGTGGGTATAAGGATTTTCTTTTCTTTATTCTTTATCTTCTTTTTTTTTATTTTTTTCCCCAAGGCTGAAAGCATCACAGTAAACAACCCATTTATTCTGATGGTCTTGCACGCTTTCTCTACACCTCCAAGAAGGTCAGAGAAATGATTCAGAAAGAGAAAAGGAGAGAAAAAAATCCTGCTTTCTTTACATAATTGCCTCTTTTGTCACCACACCATTTAGTGCTATGGTGTTGCAAAGACAATGCAATAGACCACTGTAGAAATGAAGATGCACTAAAGAAAAATAAAATGGATTTATTTTTTCAAGTTGGTGTTTTCAGGTACCTTTAATTGTGTCCATTCTACCTCATAAACACAAACAAATGAAAAGATGTTAAAACATAAATTGACATAATTTCCTGTAAGAAATACAGAACCTAAGATTATACAAATAAGCAAGAAAGTATCTCCCAGCTCCTGTGGGTAGCAATGTATTTGCTCCCAGCTCAGGGTCAGTGATGGTAAAGTGAGATTGACAGGGTAACTAACCCCTGCAGGAGGTTTTCCATTTTGGTCAGTCCTGCTAAGCCACGCTTGCTGCTTTGAATGAGCTCAGTTGCACAGAGAGATCTTATTTTAATCCTGATTCTGCTTATGTGTCGGGTTTATCTGAGCAGCTCGGCAGATGTCAGTGAGACACATTTTGTTTTGAGTTACATCAGCGTAAATCACAACTGATCCAGTGAACTCAGAGACACCCTCTTTGCAGTGAGAGCTGTGACACCAAGAGTTTGGTGCCACGGTATTGTGACAGCTTAAAGCCCCTCCATGAGGAAACAAAGTCAGGCTCAGCACTGTCCTGGAACACATTACAAAGCATGTTTGTTATTGCACAGAAGACAGCATTTGCCTTGGCTGTGAACAAGAAACCCAGATCTGTAACAGCTAAGGTTTCATCTCTACCATTTATCCAATGAGCTTCTCAATCCTCTTGCACAGATACCCTGCTGCTAACATAGCAGTCAAGATCAGAGCACTTAATCAATCACTCACCGAGGACAAATATGCGTAATCTAAATTAGAACAAACCCAGGCATATTTTATATGACAGCCGTACAGATTTTTAAGAAAAAGCATTGGCAAGAAAATTGCATGAGAACAAAATTGTTTTGTGTTTATGCTTAAAGTGGTAGATTCCCTAAAAGCTTGTGTGGCATTAGGTAGCCTTTAATATACAGGAGCAAAATTCTGCTTTCACTGCTTTCAATTCCACATTTTCATCAATAAACCAGGGATGCATTTGGTCCCTCTGGCTCTGAAGCAGAAATCCTGCTGCAGACCTCAGTATGATGTAGAGTCCTTCTTAAAAACCTTTCATATTTTATGATCACTGTCGATTCTCTTATGATCAGTGTTGGTTCAGGCTTTCATGAATCAAAAATCAGCTCGTGGAATGCATCTTAGAGCAACCTATTTGTCTGCAGGTAGCAAAGGAAAGTGGTACTTTGAAGAATAAACCCCTCTGCCTTCAGAACGAAGCTCAGGCTGCACAGGAGGCTGGACCAACTTACAGCTTCTATTCAGGCTCCTCTCTGGGCATGCTGGGTGACCTTGTGTTCTCCCATTTTCCTCTGGGGGAGATATTATTTATCCCTGATAATAAAACACAGGATTCTTCAACTGCGACTCATGGTTTAATCTATTGTGTCAACTTACACAAGCTCCCTTGGAAAAAAGGAAAGATCAGAGGCAATAAAAGGAGTAAAAAAATGAAGCATCTTTAACTGAAGCCATACAACTTTCATCTGAGGTCAGGCCCACATTGCCCTGACTCTGCAGGGTGGGATCTCCAGAGAGGAGCAATCCAGAAATGGCCTTTGAGAGTGGGTGGCAGCTCTTGCACAGCCCACAGTGCCCATCAGGCTTGGAGAGTCTTCAGCTTTGGGTACAAACCCAACAAGCAGCAGGAAGGCTGAGCCCAGCATCTAACAGGACAGCCAGCACTGCATCCTGAAAGGAGGAATTCTGAAAAAATGCTGGAAGTATCTGTGCAACCATCCCTTCTCCATGCACCTCTGCAGATCGGGGTCTAAGAGTCACTCTGTTGAGGTTCTGTCCCTGCTCCTCCACAAGGAGCAAATGGTCCCACCAAAGTTCACACATCACCAAACATCCCATGGAGAATGAATTTCAGTTTGGATTATCTTGGGACTTTCAAATATCCTTTTTAGCTCCTGCACGAAAGCAGGTCTGATCCAGAGTGTAGCAGGACTCAGTTGCTCTCCTCTGACTTGGTTTTGGAGGGACCTGTGAGATTATCCAGGGACAACTGTCAAATTCTTCTCCTAGTCAGTCTGTTGAGGTGAGGCATTACTGTCAGCACTGTTGGCATGGGCAGGTTTCATCAAATTTGTCAGGGAGATGTTGGTAAAAGCAATGACCTAATATTGCAATTAAAGGCAATGGTGAACACCTATTCCCAGGAGAGTCTGGGAAAAGCAATACAGAGAACTTTGGAAAACTTTATCTTGGGTATCCAAGCAGAAATTTGTGTGCTCACTTGCTTGATTTTGCACTCAGAGGTCAATTATGGATTTTACTTGGATCTCTCAGCTTCAAAGATCAGATCTGAAGCTTCTTTCTGCTTGATTCCCACTTTCCACCATCCATACAATTTCCAGAAATCACTTTGTATGGCATTTTGAACTTAGAATGCCCCAGTGTATGGCCTGGATTTTTTTTTTTAACTTTATTTTATTTTAATTTCTCAAGTTTTGACTCAGTCACTTGCCTGGGAGGCTGCTGTGTGAAGGTGCATGAGGATGGACTGGAGCATCTAAATGGAGGCCCCCAAACAGGAGCATTTTTCCCTTAACCTTCCTGCACCACTGGGAATAATAATTCCTGGCAGGGCTGTTGCACAGCTTGATTCATTAAAGCTTATGAGGTGCTTTTAGCTCCAGCACTGAAAGGCTCTGTGCAAGTTATTTTGGACTGCTCAGGTGTTAGGAGGAGAGGCATTGCAGAAGGAATACAAATAAATCAAGAGAAACTGCCCCTTCCTCCCATGCATCCCCTGCCCCGTGCTGTTCTCCATCACTGTTGGTGTCAAATAGTTAATTTATAAGCCCAGCACTTTACAAAACCCCTGGAGCACCAATTGTCCCTTTCTCATGCAACATCAGCTCCTCAAAACAGCCAGCTGAGTCTCCGGGGTCAGCCTGCTCCTGCCCTTCCCAAGGCAGCTTCAGCCTCTCTCCAGAACCGCCTGGGGATTTATTTTTGGACAAGTCAGATCCAGCACCACCCTCCTGCAGCAGGATGCACTGGAGTAAGCCCGGGGTGCAGGTGGCTGCTCTGAAATGTGCCATGTGCTTGTCCCAGGAGGGAACACTGGGTTGGGGAAGGTGACCCAGATACCCCACCCATCCCACCACCCATGAGAGCATCCCCAGCCAGCACAGGGAGCCCTCAGCCTGGCGGGACAAACCGGGGGAGCCACGGGCAAAGGAACAGGCTGCTGGCTGGGGAAGGTGAAGGCGGTGGATCTTTCACATGGCTCCTCTTCCCCCTCTCTCCCTCCCTCCCTCCCTCCCTCCCTCCCTCGGTCTCCCTCCCCTCCTCCAGTCTGTTGCACGGGAGCTGCCGGCCATGCTGTTCCAGTTCAGGGGCTCCTGCAACAGAAAAGATCAGCTGTTGGAGAACCCATGGAAAGCCCTGGGGGAGAGCCATGGCCGCAAGGTAATCAGCAGGCAAAGTTATTACCATTATGCTGCTAATTAATTCCCAGCTCATTACGTTTCCTGTGGCTAATTTGTACTCGCCGCTGATTTGATTAAACTCATCTCTATGCTAATAAATGTGTTTTCCATTTGTTTTAGCGACTGTAGGAAGAGAGCCCGGTATTTACATATTTTGACGTTTATCAAATAAAACGCGGCGCCTGAATTAATTCTGCTCTGATTTATAAGTCGAGGGGGGAGGAAGGGGAGCGAGGGGATGCTGAGGGTCAGGCGTGTGCGTGGCAAAGCGAGCCAGGGGGCCGTGCTGCTCCTCACTTTTCATCCTCCCCGGCCCCATCCTGCCCAAGGATGCTCCTGCAAGGCGGCCTCCACCTGCTCAGCCTCCCCCTTTCCCATTTATTTCCTCTTCCCAGCTAAGTTTTGGGACGTGGGGCTTTGATTTGTAGGTACAGCTCACGGTTCAGTGACACCTCGTCAGGTGGATTTCTCTTTGTCTTTCAGAAATTGCTCTAAATGAAGATTAGGTTTACATTGCAGCATCTCATTATAAGCAGTGACTGTGTTTCCCAGTCAGGACTCGCTACAGTAATATCAGACAGCTTGGATTTCTAATCAGGGAGAGGAATAGACACCTTGCCATGCACACAGATTTATTTTAGGGATGTGTTTTACTCTCTCTACCCCAGTATCTTGCAGGGCAGAAAGCTGCCCTCCAGCATCTGCCTTTTAAACCCAAGAATAACTCTTTAGGGCAGATCTTCAGCAAGTGAAACTGCTCAAAACACTCCTCCTGTTTCCTGCAGCTAACTGCTGCAGTATCAGTCTCCCCTTCATTTGGGTAAATCCTAACAGAAAAACACACTGAGAAATCCCACAAATCAGTGGAATTTGTGCTTTAACATCACTAGAGGTTTGTGAAATCCAGTCTTTCCTTTTCCAGGAAAACTGGCAATGGTCACCAAGCACATCCCCCCTCTCTCCATGTGTGTCTATATGTGTCATCCTCAGCTGGTGCACAGACATCTGTGTCACACAGGATGGAGGCCAGGGCCTCGCAGGAAGCATGGACTGGGGAGGGCTGAGATGGGAGCAAGGCAGGGAAAGGTTCCTCTTCTGGGGCTGGAAAAGGCACAGTGGCTCAACAGGGATGCCTGGCAATCCAGGGAGATCTGACCCATCACAGTCCTGCTCGGTTTTGTCTGGAAAATTGGCTCAACCCAAGAGGGATTGGTTTTCCCTCTGCATGCTTACTTGGGGCTGGATTCTCTGGTTTCTCTCCCCGGTTCTCACAGGTCACACCAGCGGCCCTGGGACACGCCACAGCTTTCTTTCACACTCCTAGCAAAAGTTTCCCAGTAAGGAAGGGCCCCAACGACACTGCTTCTCACTCTGGCAGCCAGACACCTTCCACCGCCGCTGCTCCACCCCAGGCGATCTGAAACAGCTTCATTGCTTAAGTAACAATTAACAGCCCTGTCTTTTGGGAGCGCTTCTGGAGCGCTGCACGTCCCCGGCTCCGGAGCCTGCGCGCTCCCGCCGTGTAACCCGAACTGCGGGCATCCCCCAGCTCTGCCCACCCCTCATCCCGCTGCCTGCAAGGGTGCTGATGGGCTGCACCGAGCTGCCAGCCCACCCGGCTCAGCCAGAGCCCTGCTGATGCCTCCTCTCCTCTGGCACTCGCTCCAAGGCCGCACGGACACTCGTGTGATGCTGCTCAGGATGCACAGGTGTCCTTCTGGCAATGCAGCACAGGTCCCTCACAGGGCCGGTCCAGGGGATCTCCCAGAGCGTGGCAGGAGGTCCCTGGGATGTTTTTAAAGGTCTTCAAAGAGGAGCTGGCAGAGCCCTTGCTCCGTGCCGGGCGTGCACCCAAGCCATGGGGCTACCTGACCTGGAGCCCTGCCTTGGCCACGCAGCCAGAGTCCCAGCAGCTCTGCAGCATTGTCTCAGCATCTCTAACACAACCAGCTAAGCCATGCAGCCGTGGATTGCTGGACGTTTCTCTTCCTACAAAACCTTTTAAGCCTTTGCAAAAGCAGGAAGTATTATGGACAAAAAACCCGCCTTGTTTCGAGTTAACAGCCTTTGCTTTTCCTGGCGAAGGTGGGACAATAGCCACACGCTGCATGGTATCAGTGTCACAAAGAACAGAACCAAAAGGCTTCAGCTCAGGACAAATAAAAGTAACATTGATTCCTTTTTATTTTTACTTCTTTTTTTTTTTTTTTTTTTTTTTTTCCAGCTGGTATCAATACATTAAACAACCACGCTGGAAAAGTGAAATTGATTCAAGGCCTTCAGTGCTCCCTGCCAAAAAAGCCTCCTGCAAGGATCTATTCTGTATTGAATTACAGTCTGGAAAAGTTCAATAGGTTATTGTACAAACAGAGAGCAAAAGCCCGTCAACAATGGAGCCAAAGTGATTGTGCAGCTCCTTTGTGCCTGCCAGCCCCGCGCCCCTCACGAGCTCGGATGTTAAATCAGTTTAATTAAAATGGTGGGCTTCAAATGCCTCGCATTTTTTTAATGCATGTCCCTGTGTAAAGACATGTAGGCTGAGGTTTAAAGCTGCCTGCCTGCACTGACAGCGCCTCCACCCCTTTCTTGGTCCTAAACTGCAGTGGATTTTTACAGCTGCTGAGCACTTTGGGCAGATGCTGGGGTTGAGTAGAATCATCAGCCCCATCTGGAGCAGCTCTGGCTTTGAGCAGCACCCTCAGCCTCAGCCTGAAGCCATGGTGTGTTCCCCTTTGCAGGCTGGAGCTGTGCTTTGGGGCTCTCTCAGTGTACAGGACCTTGTTCTGGGACCCTCCAGCTCCCATGTCCTTCCCAGAGGGACCAGGTGCTCCCCAGAAAGCAGCAGGATGAGGTCCCTGAAGCTGTAACAGGTTTGTCACAGGTCTCACCACAGGGTCTCCTCCTCCAAGGAGGCAGGAGACACTCGTGAGCTACATCAGGGTTTCTAAATCCCCCTCTCCATCTCTAATTAAGATTCAAATTGAGTATAGAAATCATGTGTAAGTAAGATGCTAATTATTAAAGTCATTGATCTCCCAGACAATAAAGCAGCCTCGCTTTTCTGGCCCTGCCCATGTTTTGAGGCAACCCTGAGCCCTCACCATCGTGAATACCCAGAATATCTGGCATCCACATTGGAGAAGTGTGAAAATGATTGATTTTGTGGAGAGATGAAGTCTCCATCTTGCTCTGAACAAAACCCCTACTCCAGCCCCAGCCCCAGACAGCCCTGGCAGCATGTCTGGCTCTCTTGACAGATCAGCATCCTGTAATGACCATTAAACTTTGGTCCCCCCACCTCACTGGACATCTGCTTATGCCCTTGTCCATCCTGCACCAGTGCATTTATTTTATCATTAGAGTAAGTGGGATTTACTACTCAGTGTATTTAACGGGATTTACAGCTTAGTGCATTTAATGGCTTCTTGTTCCCAAACTGGACAACTTTCATGGCTGAATATCCTATCTAAGAGTTACAGGGGTTGGGGAAAAGGTGCTCTTAGTTTGAAAAAATATATGAAAGAATGGCTGGAAAATTACAGAAAGGGAAAATTCTGTGGAAAGCAGAGCACAACCAGTATGGGGCCAGGCTGGAAAGCAGGGGGCAAAGCCACAGGGCTGGGAGGATGAAGGTGGCCAGTGCTTTAGTGGCCACAGGAAGGGCAGACTCATAAAAAAGAAAAGGCTTGGGCTGCAGAAGAGAGGAATGCTAGCCTGGAAACACAGAGTGCAGCACCACACTGCACCAAAACGCTGGAATTAACATCAAAGCAGTCCTGGAGCAAATGAGATTACGGTATGCATGTTAATGAGGCAGCAGCACTAATCAGCCAGGATGCCTCGCTGGGAGGGCTGCAGTGCCAACTTGTGATTTTTGTTGTCAGGCTGGACCCAGCTTCCATTTGGAGTGAAGATTTTGTTTGGTTTTAAAAGTATCAGTATTTTTGTGGGGTTTCAGGCAATCTCAGATTTGATTTGATTTCTTCAAGTAGATGTCTGGCCCTTCAGGGTACAGAGAAGAACTTGGAAATGGGATTGAAGTGGTCCCCAGGGCCAAACTGAAAACCACTCCAAAGCCAAGGAGCAGATGAAAGTTGCCCAAAATGCATTTTACTCTATTTTAAAACATCATTATTTTTAAGCCAATCTCACCAGTTTGCAGGGCTGAGTGCACAGCTTTGCACACAAAAGGCAGTGTATTTTTGTGCCAAGCTTTCCTGAGGAACACTCAAGATGTGAGGGTTCCAGTTCTGCTCACATTTGCAGTGGGTTTTTTCCCCAGTGCCACAATGCTGATGTTACAGTTATACTTCCCCATTATGCTCCAAAACTGGAGCTTTTTAATGTCAAGGGCTCTCAAAAAAGCACTTGCTTGGGATTATGTGGCTTCAGGCAAAAAGCTGTAAAAGGGGCAGCCCCTCACAAGGGAGGCTTAGCTGGGCTGGGGAAAAGGATGGCAGGAAGGGAATCCTGAGGAAGGAAGGAAAGAATTGAGATAAGGAAAGGCACATAAGCTGCTCACAAGCATTAAAAGGGCAGGACCCACAGCAGAGGACAGGCATGAACCCTGTCACTGCTTGAAACCTGGGGTGCTCACAGAGGCCAGGGAACAGATTCGTCTTGGTCAGGGAAGCTTTGGAGCAGGGTTAGGAAAAGGGAAGTCTTTTTGGGGCTTCTCATCTGTCTCTATGGCAAAATAACCCCTTGGGAGCCAGAGGAACGTGGAGAAACAGCCACACCAGGGTATGGGATTGCTGCAGTGTGTGCTGCAGAGCTGCAAACTGCTCTGAGGACCAGCCCCAGCCTTCTCAAGGTCCATCTCAAGCCCTTTTTATGGAAAATGCCATTCTGATAAACTCCTTCTACAAGGAAACCACTCTTGTTTTGATCTGTTTTTCAAACAGCCTTTCTTCTTGATTGGAGAAATTGGTTTAAATGAGTCTCTCTCCCTTTTCCTGAGCAAGGCTGCAATTCACTTCTGCTTCCTTCTCTTTTCACTGATAATCTTGTTTGTTGAAATTGTGAATAAAACAGAATTTGAGACATTTGAGTGTTTACAGAGCAGAACAACATGTTTTATGTCTGAGTTTGCCATGCAAACGTGTCTCTTCTGCAGGTGGCTCTGAGCAAGGCACAACAGGGGCTGCCAGAAGAGCTGATCCTCAGCACCCAGCTCTTGTCCAGCTCTGAGGAAACATTTCTTTTTTCCTGCTGGAGAGAAATGATGTGGCTCAGCTCACAAAAGCTTTCCTGCCTCTTTGCAGAGGTGCTGAAGGAATGGGGTCCCCAGATCTGCCTCTACCCAGTGCACAGAGGTGGGCAGAGCAGTGGAGGAATGGGGGAGTAACCAAAGGGGCTAGGAAGGGGCAGATGTACCTCCCTTCTGCCGCAGATTGCCATGGCTGGGAAAAGAAGCTGTTCAGCAGCGCTTTCCATGCCAGGGAGATCATTAGCAAATTAATCATTTACTAATTAAACGGCATGATACCCATGTAAAGGGAGTGTGATTAGCCTCTTCTATAAGTCAGGAAACTAAGCAGCGTTTCTGATTTTAGACTAAATTTGTCCTTCTGGCAACCCCACAGTTTTGCTCCATGGCCGAAGAAGGCTCTCTAGAGCACCCCCCTCTGCACCCTGATGTGCACCTTGTCAGGACCAGCACTGCCTGGTGGCTGTTCCCAGGCTCCTGTTGGAAACTGCTGGAGGCTTGGCTGCTTTCATTCCATGGCCTTTTCATGTACAGTGGATGCTGGAGGGTGAGAGGATCCAGGCAAGAAAATGGGGCTGCATCCTTGCTGGGCATCCCAAAGGCTTGCCGGGTGCAATCACATCCTTCACCTCCCTTCCAGATGAAGATGAAAATCATCCAGAGTCAGGAGAAGTGACCATAATGAGACCCAAAGCCTGATCTGCTTCTTTTCCCTCTTCTGATTTTATTTGGATCATGTATATGAAGTTAACCCCCTGCTTTATCCAAAATGAGACTCCCTGGCAACAGGCTTGATCTCAGCTTAGGAGTATACATTCATTTAAAAAGTGAGCAGGAGTGAAATTGGGCAGGCAGAGCAGTGGCAGTGCTGTTCATGAAGCCCATTGAGTATTGGAAGCAAGTTTGGAAAGCAGAAAGAAAATTTATCATTTAAATGCCAAATTATTGCGTTGCAGCAATGCTTGTCCTTGCTAAGATCTCTCATGCCATCCCTACCTCAATGCCTTCCACTGAGGCGTTCACATATAGCAGAAACTCCCCAGAAATAAAGCCAAAATTTTCCTCCTCCCTTCACAACCTCGAGGGGTTCAGCTCACAGCACTGGCACAGAGCAGCAGCCCAAGCCCTGTGCACCTCCACAGAGCTGTCACAGGTATTTACTTTTGCTAAGTGCAGCTCATTATTATTGCTTCCCCTGGAGCTGTAGTGCAATGGAAACTCATTCCCCACGGCCTTGCCCAGTAACTTTCAGAACAATATATTTTGCAGTTTTCTTTACTTTGAGTCTGGTTTCCTCCACTCAATCAATTGTGGGTGTCACGCAGTGAAGTGTCCTGCCTGCTGCAGAGAGAAAAGCTGGACTTTGCTGGGTGGATGTTTGCTTTGTGTTGTATACACAGAATAAAATTTAATTCAGGGGCAGCAAGGAAAAAAAAAAAGCCCACTGAGGTTAGAAGCACAGAGATATAATGGTCTGAAAACTAAAGCCTTGCTGACTCCAGGAGAGTAAGCAACATCTAAGGCAGCTCATTTCCCCATCATAACTCAATACAAATAAATAGAAGAAGGTGGATGGAAATGGAGTAAATTATTTCACTGCCTAGAGCGACAGATGAGCAATACCAACTGGGCTGGCTTCTCCAGGCTTTCAACACTTTTGCATGCCTTGAAAGACACCACATTCAGCCACCTGCTATTGAACTTCATGGTGGCTGGACATCCAAAGGTTACAGCAGCCCAGCATCCCAGTATGGTTTCCCAGCTTGATTTCCTCCGCAGGATTTTGTGGGGATAAAGTAGCACAGGAGTGATGTCCAAGAGCCTCCTCATCCATTCACTGCCCCTGGGAAAATGAGGAAGCTTTGTCCTTTGGGCACAGAAGCAAAATGCAGTTTGTGTTGCTCAGAAGGGGTTGGATTTGAGCTGTTGCTCCTTTCAGAGGCTCCTGCCCACTGCCCAGTGCCTGTGCACACCCAGGACAAGCCCCATTTTCCTAAGTCATAGCACATCTCAAATGCAAACACAAAGTGAAAGGATGCTGGAAAGCCACTGGCCTTTATGGTTTATTAAGCTCCTTGTGCAGGCATAATTTCTGACTTTGATTTTTTTTAGACTAAACCATGTCACCTCTGTGCTGCACCTCTCAAAGCCCACCAAGACACCACCCCTCCTGCAAAGGGATGGGAGAAACACGAGGAAAAATCCCACTTCTGTTACTGAAAGATTCTGTGATTTTATGTATTTTTAAAAAGAATAACAGTCACGATTCTAAACAGCTCTTTATTAAACCGTCCAAACATATCATCTGCACTGGAGGATGTAGGGCTGACACCAGACAAAACCATCAGATTGCTCTGAGAAAATGCACTGGCTTGTCTTGACAATTTAGGACTCTGTGGATTACCCTGTTCATATTTGCTGTTGATTTTGAGACTGAAATTTGCAGTATGAAAACAGACATGTCCAAGAAAGCATTGCTCAGCTTAAACTTAAAAGGACAGAGATGCAAGATTACGGCAGAGAGATGCAGCTCCTGGCTCCCAGCCCTTTCTTAGGAACCAGCTTTCACTTTGCCTTGGGCTTTTGGTCTATCAGCATCTAATGAAAGATGACAGTGCAGGCTCCCTTAGGGGCTAACGTGGGCAATTTCAGCTCTGGCATTTTAATTTATCTGTAACCAGCAGTTTTCAAAAGGGTAGAGCTAAAAAAGAACTTGGCTTGGTCACACACACACACAGACAAAAAAAGGGGGAGTTGTGACATAAAATGCATGAGGAGGTTTGCTTGGGTTTAACCCCTTGGGCTCCTGCAAGGCAGGCACTGGAGCCTGGAGCCACGGCTGTGTCCCTTGGCACTGTGGCTGCATGCTGTTAACCCTATCCACCAGGAAGCTGCTTTTCCTCCTGGTGAGGAGAACTCCTCCATGGTTTATGGCTGTTGGTTTTAGTGCCGGGCACATCTGCTATATTCCTGACAGTTGAGGTCTCGACTTTTCCCGTTTATTAATCCCCAAAGTTGCATTCAGGCACTGTAATGGCAAAAGGTTAGCTTAGGATCAGCAGCAGCCATAAATCCAGAATTAAAGGCTGCGGGTTCTTTGCCGAGTCACCCCGCGGTGCGCGGGCGCTGCCGCAGGGTCAGAGCCCGCCGTGGGCACGGGCACTCACACACTGGCTGCGAGGAGGAGCTCAGCCCCCAGCCTGCCCTTCCCACGGCATTTTTCCTGCCGCGTTCCCAGAGATCCCACGTGCCCGGCTGTGCAGAGCTGAGGGCGATCGTGGCAAGCTCGGTGCTGACGCAGCCGGGGCTGCAGCGCGGCTGCTGAGTGCTCCTGGCACGGCTTCACATCCGACCCTCATCAGGAGCTTTTGACTCCATCATTTATTTGTTCCCTGGCATGTTCCACGCGCCCTCCAGGCACCTGGCGAACCTCCGGGCACCCGGTACCATCAGCGAGCTCTTAAAGGATGGCTCCAACCCAGCCCCGCCTGACCTGTGCTGGGGCTGCAAAAAAAAACTTCACCCGGGATCAAACGGGTTAAATCTTTATTTAATTATTTACTTCTTTCCAGGGAAGAATTTCACTTTGCCTTTTTTTTTTTTTTTTCTTTTTTTTTTTTTTTTTTTTTTTTTTTTGTTTTGTTTTGTTTTGTTTTGTTTTTTTCCTCCCTGCTGCCTCCGGAGGACCAGGCGATTCCAGGCACAGCTCTAGCAGATGGTTTTGGTGGTGGAAGGCACAAGGGGATCGCTCCCAGGAGCTGCTCAGGCAGTTCAGTCAAAAATGAACTGATGCATGCAGCCCAGGCTGGACAGCTCCCAGTGCTCCCCTCTGCACTGGCAGCCTGTGCTGGCCCCCTTTACACACCCAGCTTCCTCTGTGCCTGATCCAAAATCTGCTGGAGTTGGGGAGCAGCCCTTTCCTGAGCTCCTTGAGGCAGCTGGAGGCAGAGCAAGCAGCGTGTGAGCCCCAGCTCAGCCGCCCCTTTGTGATCCTGCCCACTGCAGCACCACCCTGACGTCCCAGCACACGCTGGGCCATGCAAACCTCATCACGCCAGGGACCAGGAGATTATTTCTTTTTAGTGTTTACATATTCTAAAGTAGAACCTTCACCTTATGCCTATGGTAAATATTGCCAAAGTTGTGGAGTCAGGGAAGCAAATCTATATTTTGTCAATATTAGCCCAATAAATAGAATTTGAGAATTAAATGCATTCTGTGCTTAGCAAATGAAAATTAATTTCTGATACATGAGAATTGGCTTTCTTAACAATATTTCCCTTGTTTTAGTGAGATAATCTAAAGCTATACTAGGAAATACAAACATTTTTCAGAAGAACTATACATAATTTATAGAGAAGCACATCTGAATTAGCTCTAGCATTGCCCTGAGCTTTCCTACAGTCCATAGGTCTGGATCTCAGCTGTGTTCATGGATCTGCTCCCTCTCTCTGATGAAACCCCCTCCCACAAAGAGTTAAACAGAAGAAATCAGAAATGATCCATAAATTAGGTCTGGCTATAGGTTCAAATCATAAGTTATGGCCTATTGACCTCATACTCTGAGGGGAAATCAGAAGCATTTTTCTAAAGAGCCACCACTGGAGGAAGGGAGGTTTAATATATGGCACAGCAGAGCCCTGCTGCAAATAAATACAGCAGTGCATAATTGCAGTGAAAATCAATAAATACCATGGTGGTTAAAATAAAGATATGCATATTGAGGGTCCAGGTTTGTGTGTATGAATGGTTGTTTCCCCAGAAGCAGAAGATAATTTTTTTCCTGCATTAAAGCCTCTAAAAACAACAAAGGCAACAGCTCTTGTGCTGCCCCTTTTGCAAGGAGCAAGTTTCAGCTATTGTTTCCCTCGGAGCAGCTCTGTGGAGTCGTCATTATTACCATAATTAATAAGTGCAGTTTGCTCATTTGAAAAATTCCAGCAACATTTGCCGCTCGGGCATCGCGTCAGCGCCAGACACAAAAAATCGCTGTGACAACTCTTCTGCAAGTTCAGGTTTTATTGACGAGCACCACAAGGAGATGAAGCCCAGAGCAAGTCCCTTTTCACTTTAATATTTAAACCTCTTTTAAGAGGACGTCAATATTAACTCCCGTAATTGATGCTGACAGGTGACTGCCTGGCCGTGAGAAAGGCAAGCGATAGAATTCAAAAAAACCCTCAATAATAACAACCAGGACTTGCTGGTCAGTGCAGAGAAGGACACTGGGATGAAGGGATGAGGTCTCCTGCATCCCTGATGCAGCAAAGGAGACCTGGTGATTCACCAGGAATGGATGGGACCCTTTGGGCTCAGCTGATTTTGTTCCCCCAGGTAAATCCCTGGATCTCTTGGATGAGAAACCCATCCTTGCTCAGCCTCCAGACCAGCTAATGCTTTTAATAAATAAATACCAATTGTAGCTAGTTAACCTCAGGATTTCCAGCATTAAAGAGATTTCCCACAGGAGCCAGAGAGCACTAGAGAAATGGATAAATGCAAAGTTCATGGGGAAGAGGACACAGCCCTTTGCAAATCCTAGTGTGAGGGGGAAATACCCAGAAAGTGCTATGAGACAGGCTTCAAAAATAGTTATTTACTGGACATAGATTCCTGATTTTCATTGATCTTATTCTTAGAAATGTGTGCATTTTTTTCTGTTTAAAATTTGTGTTAAAAGTAGTTAGAATTCGGAACAATGTGAAACCAAGTTTTAATGTAAAGTGCTTGATGACCTGAGTATTGTTATTGTGTTTGCTCCATGTAAAATCCAACCAGAAGGAATGACAAAGTAGATCAGATAGAGATACAGTTTTGCTGGCTTTGAGTTCTACTAATATGCAGATCATAGTGTAAGCCCAAAACTAGTGATAATGTTTTTATTAAGGCTGAAAAAAGTATTTTGAATTTCGACTTTTTATTAACTTTTTGAAATTGAAGAGAGGGAAAGCACTAAAATATCTTTTACACATTAAAAAATGTTCACTACAGGGAAAAATATTCCATTAATAGAAAATAGGGATATCTAAAATGAGAGGCTTAAAAAAAAATATTGGTGACAATATTGGCTGCATAGACAGAAATTTTCTGGATAAACCCAAGGCACTCCAGTTAAGCTGTTTTAGGTACTTCCACTCTCACATTCATTCCTAAACTAAAGCCAGAAAACTTCCTTCCCAGCACCCTTCTCCCAGCAAACAGCTCCTGCTCCACATATATTTACCCAGGATGTCCCAGCAGCCCTTTATATCTTTGATGTTTTTTTCTGTGTGTTTTGGGGTACTCCAGGCAGGTTTTCCTGCTTTCAGAGGAAGATGCAGAGCAGAAGATTTAGGATTAAAGAGACAATAAAATGTCCCAACCACTGTCGTGCAGCAGAGAACAGGGCATGGATTTAGTGCTAACAGCAGAGAACAGGAGAGCTTTGTAGCAATTAAAGCTGAGCAAAACCCACCAAATGCTGGAGAAAACAGAATGGGGGGAAATCATTGTAGTGTTAAGAGTCTAAAAGCAAAAATCAATGTTCTTATTGTTCCCAGCAAGAGTCTCACAAGAAGGGAAGAGCTGTGCCCAAGACTCTGGCTGGCTGCAAAATAAATGATTAGCAGTTAGATCCTTATCAAAAATGGAACTGGGAAGCTTTTGTTTAAAAGACCCAATTGAACCAAAGCTCTCCCCCCTGAACTGCTGCTGCTAGGATTTGAAATTGCTACTCTTGTATATATATAGTATTTAAAAGAGAGATGACCACGGACATGAGCTAGCTGGCAGTAAACAAGTGTGCTTTAAATAATCATATTAACTTCTACAACAAGTGACACGAAGTTAAAGCTGTATTTGTGTGCAGATGTATATGTGTGCACACTTGTATTAGCAGGTTTCATGTCGAGGAAAGAAGCTGCTGGTGACAATTTGGTGGAAATTCCCCAGCTTCCTCTTAGAGTTTTTTCCATCCTGGCATCACAAATAAAATCTCCTCTGTATTGTACACTGTTGCTCTGTACAGTAATGCCTTTGTTACCACTATGGCTCTTACTTAACCATCTGACTACAGTAATTGTTTTATACATTAACTATACTCCCTGATGGTTGCCCTATTAGCTCTCTCTCTTTTTTTTCTTTTTTTTTTTTTCCAAAATGGTGCTTGCAAATATTAGCAGCTTGATTACTTGTTTTATTAACAATCCCAACACTGTGTCAGGGTTGATTTGGGAAGTGGGGTGGTGGTGTTGGTGATGGTGGGGTTGAGTTTCTGTGGTGCTTTGGTGCTTCGCAGCAGCTCCGAAGCCTTGAGGAGATTCGGATTCAGTCTGTGTTGACAATCCATAGGATGGAGATTTTGGCTGCAGAGAAACATTTGCATCCAGCTGCAACACTGGGCAAAAAACGATTTGTGAAAAACAGGCATGGAAATGATGGGTTAGGAGAGGGAGAGGAATGCACCAAATCACTGTGGGGCAGCACTGCGGCTCCTGTAAGCACCGTGTGTGTGAGTGTGTGTGCACAGGAAATAACAAGGCAGCTCAGGAAGGCAGCACCAAATTTGAGATGTCTGTGCACCAGTGCCTTTTAGACATGAGCCATTTCCAGTGGGAAGTGGAAGGGATCAGGCCCTGGAAGGGACAGGCAAGCTTTCTGCAGCACAGAGCTCTCCCCTGCCTTTGCGCATGCGTCGCTTCTGTCATCAAAAGGAAAATCAGAGTCTGATGCCAGTTATTAAATATCTTCATTATAAGGGCATTCCTTCCAGCTGACTTTCAATTTTGTTGTATCTAGGGGCCTTGTGTTAATAACTGCGTGCTAAGGACAAGTGTTCTTAAAAAACACTGACTATTGAAATCCTTATAAATAATATGCAGCTTCCTGCTTCTGATTGATAGATATATTGTACAGCCGAGCCACCATAAAGGCAATAAACACATGTACTGCTAAGGGTCATGTGTCTCAAAATTAAATCGAATGCAGAAATTGAGTCTTGACAGAATCTGAAGGGATAATGTTTTAGCTTCTCCAATTACGCAGTTCAACATTTGGATAAATCATATGAAAGTAAGTATTTAGCCCCATTTTTCATAATCACTATTAATGAGAACAAAATGGGAGCTGAGGGCAGAGGGAGAGAGTTCTGACAAGATAAATAGCATATGGGGTGTGTTGTCAGCCACAGAAAATCAAGGCTGTATAAACCCCCTAAACAGCAGGAAGGAAAAATGCAGGGGGGAAAAAAAGTAGAAAGAATAGTGGTCATGTGTTATTATCAGCAACAGTCTCTGTGTCAGGACTTTTGAGATCTGCCTTCTCAAACAGCACTTAGGGCATAGAAGTATCATCTAGAGCTCCCCAGGATGGTGTAAATGACTGATATCCAGAGCACACCATTTAAATATTGCCTCTTTGCACTCTGCAAGCAGCACTTAAAACATCACTAAAAAAATTCATTTAAAAACCCACAGATTTTGCCCCCTGACTGGTCCCTGTATGTGCAGGACAGGTGGCTGTGTACACCTTCAGCGGCCAGCTCTTTATGTCAGGGCAATAAAACCAGGAGAAATAGCTTTGCTTGCACAAGGTTTTCTGCAGCTTTCATGCCAGGACACGCACAGGATGTGCAGGGCTTAAAGCAAGGAGGGGAAGGTATAAATTCCATAGTCATTTTCTATCATCTTGTCTGTCTTTCCTGCTTTTCAAGTTGAAATCACTTTAAGCATCTGCGGCAAAATTATTCTTAGAGAGTCTCTCATTAAATTAGATGTCTCTGAATTGAATTCATTTCCACTCCATTTTGTCAGCTGCTAACGCAGCAAGAGCCAGATCTTGCTCAAATTGACTTTGAGGTTTGGTCCCTCTTTTTTTGGGGGGGGAGAGGTTGGGGTTTCACACTTGTGCTGAGTTTTCCCCATCCTGAATTCCTGCCCTGCGTTTTGGATTCTCAGGGAGCATCCATTGCTCAGATGCTGCCAGTGGCTGAACCCTGGTGTTACAAATCCTAATGACTCACTAGGAACCAAATTATGTCCAAATATTCCTACAATACAAAGCACAAGGCCACTTTTTGTCACCGAATTAGAGCTGGGACGAAAGTTCCCAGCAATCTGTGCTTTGAGCCACGCATCTGCATTCTGTGCTGCTCTGAAAATGGGCATTATGCTCTAAACCTCTGCTTTCAGCCATAAATATCCCAGCAATCCAGGGGCAAAGGGACTGTTTCGATATCTCATGCAACGTTAGCAGCTCACAGATTAAGCACGTGGGGCCTGGGGGATTATCTCCTTGAATCAATATAAGGCAGGGAAGGAAACAAACAGCTGGCCGGGTTCCCCAAAATAAAAGCGTTTGATTGTGGCAAGCTTCAAAGCAACTGGTTGACACGAAATAGGTTGGGTGCCCTCCCCTGCTGTGCCCGAGGAGCAGAGGGTAGCGGGGAAATAAATAAACATCTAAAAATTACTGCTTGCTCCTCCCCCCGCCGACAAACCACCTCCCAAAGAAAAGCAGGGAAGCAAGGAAACGCGCCCCAGAACATATGGCGGAATCAAGCACAGGATCCCCGTAGGTTTGGGTTGTACAAGTAAATATTAATCTGGGGGGGATACCGGGGGCTGAGATCAAAAGAGCTGCTCCCGTTTCTATAGGGAAAGGAGCGCTTTGATGTCACGGCGTCTTCCCTGCGCCACCTAATGAACTGAAATTGTGACACAGTGACATCCTGCAAGGTTTGAAAGCACTTAGCACAATGACACGTCTTTGGGGCTCGCTGCTCTCTTTTTCCAGCAGCCTCCTGTGCCAGGGGGAAGGGTTCTGCTGGTGAGGGTGGAGCAGAGGTGGGGGGGACAGAGGGGCTTTGGGGAGTGAGAGGTGAGCGCATCTCCTCCAGCTGCACACGGGGAGGGCTGAAGGCATTCACTGCAGGTCACGCCTGGCCAGGAGGGGTGGGGTGGGGATGCAAACAGAGGGAAGCAGCTCGGCAGGCTGTGCACAAGGCAGCTGAGTGAGCCCAAAGCCCCCCCCACCATCCAAGGCTGGCAGGGCCAGAGTCATCCTCACCCCACACTTTGTGCCCTCTGCACCCAGCTGGAGCCACAGCATCCTCAGGGGATGATGGACATGGAAAGATTTTCAGGAAAAATGCAGAGTCAGAGGAAGGATGAGCTCCTTGCCTGAGTCCCTCAGAGGCAGAACCTCCTCTTGTTCACTTCACGCCGAGAAAACACGCAGCAGGTAGAAAAAGCAATCCCACACAGGCTTTCAGCCTCGGCTTGGTCAAACAAAGGACCTGAATATTTCACTCAAAGAAAACTACTAGAACAAAACCATGTGCCCCCATCCCAAGGAAGGCAGGGGAGAGCAGGGAATACCCTGCATGGCATGGGTACAGCTGCCCAAACCCCCATTCTAGATGTCATGTGCTCCTAGGGAGGAAACCAGAGAGAATGAAAATAAAATAAATCCTGATAATCTGTGCAGCAAAACTCTCAGGACAGGCAGAGATGGAGGAAATATGTAAAAGTGGGAAGAAGAGATGGTTTTACTAAGAAAGATGACTTTGTGTGATTTTGGGTGGGTCTCCTCCATCGGGAGGTGGTTGCCCTGCCATTGCTTGTGGAGTGTGGGGTGGTTTATTGGTTTATTCAGCATCTCTTTACCCAACCTGTGACTCCTGGCAAGGACACGAATCCCAGCAGACCCGGGGCAACACCACCAGTCAGGGCTGCACACAGCACTCAGCCAGCACAGGGTTAAATCCAGTTAATCCCAGGGATTTGCTCTGGATTAACACGGGGGAATTGAGAGCAGCATTTGGCTCTGTGTAAAATGGTCAGGCCAGGATTTCAAGTGCAGAGGAAACCCCAGAGCATCACCTGCTCAGGCAGCCACAGAGCTGGGTAAGAGTTGCTGAGGCAAGTTAGGAAATGTAATAGAGCAAGAGAGAGCTGCTGAACCAGGCAGGGAAATGAAACTTAATTCAATCATCTGCTTTACTTATTTCATAGCCAGGAAATCCATCTATTCCTTGGACTTGTTTGTGCTGTGAAAGTTCTATGTTGCCATGATGCAAGGAAATGGTTAGAGAAAATCAAAAGGGTGATGCTGAGCTGCAACCTGCCTTAAAATGCTGCATCCATATAGGGAGGAAAAAAACAGGAATTAGAGAAAAGAGCTCTATGGCTTTTCTGAAGCCTAAGTATGGTGTGATCACTCTTCACCAAGACACTGGGATTAGGGAGGCATTAATGGGAATGACAGCTTGATGGGTTTTAGCAAAGCATCATGACACTGTGACACCACCTTTCCAAAAAATACCATATTTGGGTGTGTGCACATGGAAATCCATGTACAGACGCATCCACAGGCACAGCAGGGAAGCTTGTAATGACTCTGGGTGTCATTGGAACAGTATGAACACGGCACTGAGCTGTCCCAGGGACGGGGACAGAAATGCACCTGTGTGATTTCATCACCTCAGAGGTACTCAGAGGAGTTTGCAATAGGCTCAGGCATCCCAAGGTTCCCCTGAACCAGGGGAGAAAGGCAGGATGGCTCCCAGCACACATCCAGCCCTGTGGGAAATAGATTCTGGAGCAAGGGAAAGGATTGATCACATGGAGTTTCTTTGATAAGAAAAACTGCACAGAACAGACGGGGGCTGGATGCAGCTCCCATGTGCTGCATGTAGAAATACTCAATAATAATTATGATGATAATAATGATAGCAACAATGATAACACAGTGAGGAAAGGCTCATCTTGAGCAAATTATTGCAGCTTTGGTGTAGCCTTGGGGTCCACGCAAGGTCAGGTTGTGGTGCTGTGGTGGCCAGGACAGGGTGTCAGCACCCATGGGCCGGCCCAAGGGCCACCCATCACCCTCCTGCACCACTGTGGGGGGAAAGCACCAGGATGGGAACTGATAAATATCCTGTGTCTCATGGAGGCATGTTTCTAGGTGTGAATTAGAGCTTCACCAGCCTCCAGCAAGATGCCCCTTCCATAGCATGGCAGCTCTGCTCTAGGAGAGGTTTCCCTTCAGAAATGCCATTCCCCAAATCCCACTCAGACTCAGCTAAGATTTTTCTTTTTTTTTTCTTTTTCCCAAATCAGCTCTATGCAGATTCCACCCTCTTCACTGGTTAACTCCTGCAGCACCAGCACACACTAAATAACATTGAGAGCTTCAGGGGTTTGTGGTTGTGGGAATCCTAAAATTCTGAGACATGACACAGCATCTTAGTGAGACTGTCTGGCAATTTGATTTAAAAAAATGGCACACAGGTCTGGGTGCCTTATCAGCCATTTTCCTCATCTTTTTGATATCACAAGACTTCTTTGCATTAAAGAAGTGCTGTTTGTAGAGCATTAAGGGTGTTGTACCAGTCTGCATTAAGAATGTAGACATTTACTGCAATTTCCCTTAGCTCATAGGCATATTTCACTAATAAAGTGTGAGTTAACCAAAATCCAATTTACCCAGGAATATGTGTGAGTAACTCACAGTAATTTTAATTTTATGTTTGATTTGTGCTGACAGCAGATGTTCCCATTCCTTTAGCTGGGAAAAGGGACAGAGAAGGGGGACACTAATCTTTCTGTGAGCTTCCCATGATAGATACATCTATGCCTAAATCAAGGCAGTGATGCTTGAGCTAAAAGTTCAAAATCAGGATGGAAGAGGAAGTTCAGAAACGATGAGAAGCAAGTGGCATCATCAAATCCTGCCAAGTCAGTGACTCAGGACGGTTTTAGAAATCTTGAACATGATTTAGGCATCCTGCTAGAAATATGAGTTCTGAATGGGAATCCTGTTCATAACTCCTTTTTTGCTGCATGGATAACACGGGACAATGCATCAGCCAACCCCAAATGATGATCCTTCCACTGCTGTGACCACAGCGTGCAGAGACACGGGGCTGATCCTGACGTGGGACAGAGCGACCCCTGCCCTGGATGGCAGAGTGGGATGTGCTGGAAATGGAGCTGGCAGGAGCCGGCAGGGTGATTCCTGCACAGGGCAGCCGGGACGGGATGCTGAGTGCTGGGTGCTGGGAAGGGGCGCATCTCTGGCATTGAAGCAGGGTGTGCTGCACCCTACCCGCATCCATTCCATCCCATCCCATCCCATCCCGTCCCGTCCCGTGTCTATCTCGTATTCATCTCACACCTATCCCACCCCTATCCTCCCCTCGTCCCGTTCCTATCCCACACCCACCCCGTTCCTACCCCGTATCCGTCCTACCCCTATCCCGCCCCCATCCCGCCCCTACTCCATCCCCACCCCGCCCCATTCCGTCCCCATCCCGCCTCCCCGCCCCGCCACGGTCCCGGTCCCGATCGCGGTCCCGGTCCCATCCCGATCTCAGCCCCGGTCCCGTTGATCCCGTTGGTCCCGTTGATCCCGTTGATCCCGTTAATTCCGTTGATCCCTTTGATCCCGTTCCCGTTCCCGTTCCCGCCGCCCCGGGCAGGCCCGTGCAGGTGCTGCCCCCTGCCGGTGCCGCGCGCCCCTGCAGCCGCCGCGGTTGCCGCGGTAACGGCGCTGGGGCAGCGGCGGCTCGGGGGGACCGGGGGGGACCGGGGGGGCCGGGGGGTCCCGCCCCGGCTCCGTGGGGCCGTTCCGCCGCCGGGGCTGGAGCACAGCAGCCGGGGCAGTCCCGAGCGTGCAGCGCCGAGGCGGGCGGGCAGCGCCATCCTCGTCCCCGGTCCCGCTCCGCGTTAGTCGGGAAGCGGCCGGGGCGCGGAGCAGATTTCCATTCTGCGTGGGGCATTACCTTAACACCGGGCAGGGCCGGGGTAATGTCGGCAGGCATGGAAATATCCCCTCTTCCGAACATCCCCTCTTCCAAACATGCCCTGCTTCCAAATATCCCCACTCCCAGTATCACCGCCTCCAAATATCCCTGCTTCCAAATGCCATCACCGCTCCCACGTGCTCTACTCGCGGCTGCTGCTCCCCCGCTTCCCCCGTGCGGTTTTTCCAAGCCCCCCAAATGCCCAGCCCGGGATTCCCCTCCTGCCGTGTCCTGGCGCTCAGGGCGCGGTGGGAATCGCCCCGTGGGCTCCGGCCGGTGCTGGCCCGGTGCTGGCCCGTGCCCTCGCCCAAAGCGGGGTGCCCGCCGCGGGCAGCCCCCCCTCCCTGCTGCCTGATTAGGATTCGGCCCGCATGCAGGCGGAGGAGGGCTGAGCATCCCGGCGTGCGCCCGCCCCGAATTGCGGCCCGTGGCTGCGCTGCAGCGGCCATCTGGATGGGGAACAAGGGGCCCAGCACTGCCAGCTTCTCTGCGCCAGCACAGCAGGGGGATGCAGAAATGCCGGGAAGAAGGAAGGAGGCTGGGATGCGCGGGATGGGAGCGGTGGTCCCGGTGAGGCCACAACCCCGTGCTGCAGCTCCCGACCCTCCAAAAGAGGGTTCCTGCCCGGAGATGGTTCCCTGCTCCCATCTCTCACTGCACAGAAGCACTACGGTTTGTGAGGATTTCCTCCCCCCATAAATGAGTATCTTCCAGCTGTTTCCTTCCACATAAAATCTCTTCTATTTCTTCTCTTATTGCTTTATATAAACAAACATGAGAGCGGCTCATTCTAAATAAAGTTATTTGTCTAAGTAAATTAATATATCATATTCTCTCCTGAAATATAGAGAGCTATTTGTCTCCAGAGAAATCATGTTGAGTGACATAGTATAACCCTATTCATTTGCATATGCAGATATGTCTAATTATTCAGCTTGCAATTAAAGGCTTGTGTGTCAGCAAATGAGACTAATTAGAATCATAGAATCATGGAATCGTTTAGGTTGGAAAAGCCCTCTAAGATCATCAAGTCCAACCATTCTCCCAGCACTGCCAAGCCCAGCCACTAAAACATGTCCCCAAGTGCCACATCCCCAGGGCTTTTAACTCCTCCCCGGGGATGGGGACTCCACCACTGTCCTGGGCAGCTGTGCCAGTGCTGGACAACCCTTCCAGTGAAGAAATTTTCCTTCATAACCAATCTAAACCTACCCATGTGCAACTTGAGGCCATTTCTTCTTGTCCTGTTGCTTCTCCCCTGGGAAAAGAGACTGACCCTCACCTGGCTACCACCTCCTTGAGGCAGTTGTAGAGAGCAAAAAGGTTTGACTTTACAACCAAGAGGATGGAAGGAATGGTTAAATGATGCACTGTCCTCAAGATTTTTAGTAGCCCTGTCCCAGTTTCCCAGTTGCCTGAATGAAGGCAGTGAGGCACCTTCCACACTCATCAGACTCACTTTTACACGGTGCAGAATGATTGAACCATGTGTCACATCTCCACAGAGTGACACAGGGCCCACCACCACATCAGCCCTGCTGTCTGCAGGACCTGTGCCCTCCCTCTCATAATTGTTTCCCATCCTGCTCAAAATCAGATACGGATAAATCCTGGAAGGGTTTGAATTAGAAACAAAACTGTTTGTATCTGGAAATGGCTGGGACTTTTTGGCCTTTTCTTCAAAAATTCTGGCTAGATTTGTTACGTTATGGTTGTGAAGCAGTCCTCAAGTTGTTCATCAGATTGTTATTCACAGAATGATAAGAATAACATTTTTCATGGTCACTCAGGGCAATGCTTTCACAGTATGCACTTTGCAAACCAAAATAAATGCGTTTTCAGGTAACAAGTTCATTTTCAAAACTCTATTAGTTCTGGTGGAGCCACAGACAATTTTTCATGGATATAATGCAGAGTTAATGAAGAAATTATATTTAAGCAAAGTAAAAAATTATCACATTTTGATAATTTTCAGACCAACGGGTCAGGTAGACACATCAGCCAGATTTCACAATACAGGAACACAAACTGCACATCTCTCCTTCCCATTTCTGATGACTACCTTCCAATGAGAGGAACTATTCTCTGGATGTGCCTTGTTTTAATTGGAAAATAAAATGGGATTTAAAATGAAAGAAAGGAAAATGAAAGTATCATTGATGCAAAACGGTGGTTTGTTCTGTTGTTTTTCTTTTGGTGAAAGGAGAAGGAGGAAAAATAATTTCTACTTAATCCAAATAGCTTGGAAATTGTTATATTTATCTTTTGAGTGAGGAGAAAAACAGTGAAGGCAAAAAACATCTCTGTCCAGAAGCACCTTTCTAAAAACATGTTTTATAATCATCGTTCTGCCTTTTCTTTCTGTTCTGACATTTCAAAGGTGAAAAAGCACCAGAACAAAATCATAGGAGCACTTCATGCCTCCACAGATCTGGGTGTGAGAAGCCAGGCTCTTCAGCTTTTCAAGAGACCCAAGATCCCTCTTAGGACCCCAAATAAGAGCTGCATTTTCACAGAAACTCAAACTCATTTGCTCTTCCCGTGGTGCTCACGGCAGCTTTCAGAGTCCAGCGGCTCTGGGCACTTGGGGGCTTGGAATGTCCTTTGTTCTGTTCCTGTATTGCCCAGTTTAGTGGGACCTCATCCATCACTGCGGCTCTCAATGCTTTCACAGCAATATCTGGCCTTTTCCCTCTTTAGCACATTGCCTGTAAATTGAAATGATCAGGCCACAAACGGGGCTGTTGGTCCCAGCCTGGCTCCTGTTGCCTCCTGCTCCGTGCATCTGGCCGGATCACAGGGGGCTTAAATCATTTTTAGCATCTAGGGATCACTGACAGGAGTAAATAAGTATTGTATAACCTTCCCCAAAAAGCACAACAAAATAATAACGGGGAAATGAGGTTAAGTGAAACCATTTCAATAATGTTATAGGCCTGCTTTCAATCAATGAACGCTGGGAAATTCAATGTCTTCAGAGACTGTGATTTCATTTGAGCTCCCTCCACTGCTGAACTCCTCCTCTCAAAGCAATGAGTTAAAGACTTAACAGCAGATTCATAATATATCTAAAATGTACTTTTTGTGTTTAATATTCACTGGAATGGTTGACTTTGCTGGGTTTTGTTATTGAGAGGAATAATAGTTTTCAGTGTCATTGAAGCATAAGATATAATTCCATTATCTTCTTTTTCTTTCTTTTTCTTTTTCTTTTTTCTTTTTTTTTTTTTTGATAAAATAATCTAGAAGAAGTAGAGCAAAATGAGAGAAGAAATGATTCTACAGACGCTGTTAATTATGTATCCATCATATAAAATAGCAATAATAGCATAATAATTTTTCATTAAATAGAGCACAGGAATATTTGCAATCTCATACTGTCAAGTAAGAAATGGCTTTAAAAAACCCCCACTTATTCTATTTCAATAATGCTAACTAATTTTGGAGCAATTAATGCTAAATTTAGGTGCCTACTAAGTAGGAATTTGACAATTTGATGATTTGTGCTTTGCTCTATACACATTAAGCCCAAATTCAGTCCCTTTAACTTCACAGGTTTAAAAGTTAGGCACCTGGACCAGCAATATAGTTCAGGGACGGGGAGCTTGGACTTGGGCTTTGCCACCAAACTGCTCTGTTTTCCAGCCCCCATTAGGCTGCAGAACAATTGCATCACCATATTTTAAATGAATATGATTGAAAGAGGTGCCACCCTATTCTCCCTGCAGGAAGCATCTGCTGAGCATTGATCTTAATTTCAAGTGGTTCAGGGTGGAAATGAACTGACTCCAAGAAATTGCCAGTATTTCATCTGGAATGCAAAGTTCCTGGTGCCTGGTGAGGTGTTCAGAGAACAAGTTCAGAGAGCAGGATGCTGGAACATTTCCTTTGGTCTGCTTTTCCTGTTTCTGTGGAATACAACAGTTTTTGATGATGCTCTCAGTTATAAAATCTGGCTGATGAACTGGGTAACCCTGAGGCACCTCAGCTTTTTGCCTGTGCAAGTTTATGCCACGTGTCTGTCAAGGAATGCCATGCTCCATGTAATGGGAAAATCCCTTTGCAGGCACTGAGGGTTTTCCCGTTCAAAGAAAACCTAGCAGTGTGTTGGGTTTCAGCAAAGCAGACCTGTCCTGCAAAGCACAGAACAAGGTTTGGTGCTTGCAGAGGTCCAGCATTAGAGAGGGAAATGATAGCTGGTGGAAAACACAGAGCATTTGATATAAGGAGCATGAGAAGAAGGAAAGAAGCTGCTGCTGCAGCTTTAAATTAAAATGCTGCATCAGCCAGTCCCTGAGGACTTGATAGAAATCTAATTAGTCAGACAATCTGGCACCAAATGTCCTAATTTCCCCAATCCATGTGGGATTTGTGTATTCTCTTATTCACTGCAGTTCTAAATTTCAACCTGAGCCTTTCTAACCCCTCTCTTTTTTCAGCGCAGACATGGGACTCCAGAGAAGATGATCCCTATCAAAACCTAATTGTTTTTCATAAACCTTTAATTAATTAGACTCAGGCTCATGAAAGACACTTAAAATATTAACAGTTTGTTTAGAGACAAGTGTTGGATGAGGATTGCAGCAGCCTGGTATTTCAGTGAGAAGCCCAAATGTAATTAATGTGGGTGGGCACAGGCTCCGTGTGGGGTCCTGAACTGGCAGTCCAAACACAAAACACCCCGGGAGCAGCACAAGGAGCTGGGCTGGGCCATGGCCAGGAGGATGGAGGCAACGTGGACCCTCTCGAGCCAAGGGTTCAGGCAGGAGCAACCCTGCAGTGGTGGATTTTAGGAAAAGCTCTGGAAAGGCACCAGGATCCCCCCAGGGTGGCTGTAGAGGGCACAGTGAGGACAGCAGGCTCGGGAGGCAATTAACCCTGTCCTGGGGGACCACGAGCTCCTGGAGCAAGGTGCTGAGTGCCTCTGAATCCCCCTGGCACCCTTGGAGAGTGAGGATCCTGGCTCACACAGGATTAAGCCATTCGGGAGTAACAGATTTGATTTTTTATTTTTTTTTTTTTCTCCAGAGCGGCTATGACCTGTCATGTCAAAGCTTTTTATTAAAGTCTCTTAATCCCCAGATTATCACCACAATAGTTTCACAGGCCCATTCCAGATAAGGCAGGCCCCATTGTGGAGATGCACATTGGAGGAGTTTTAATCTGCAAATTATTGGCATGCAAGACCATGAGGGGCTGCTTTGCTGCGTTGCCCGTTGCGTCAAGGGGAATTGAATATTTATAAAGACGACTTCAAATGGGCCATGCACTGTATTCCTCCCACATATGTGCAATCCCCATGTGGCAGAGGGGCCCTGCTGAAAGAGAATAAACCTGCCGTGCCACCACGGCACACACATGGAAGCCGTGCAGGCTGCGTGGAGAGAGGGTGAGCAGGGCCAGGGGGAAGGGGCTGCTCCCCTCCTCCAAACACCCCGTTTCAGCCACAGAAGAGGCATGATTTGATTTTTAACAGAGCAATAATGAAAGTGGAAAGACAGAGTTGATGATGGAATCTCCGTTTCTTTCTTGAGTACCAGGGGAGGACAGCAAACCGATAAAGTCCCTGACAGGGATCCTTCACTGACACAAAATATGCCATGTGGAGAGAAGGCTTATGCTGTATACAAAACTAATTAGCAGTTACCTTCTAGATTAAAGAACATCTCAAGCATCTGTTTCCCTGAAGCGTTTTTAAAAAAAGACGTGGCCCTCTTTAAAATAGCCTGACAGATTTTTAAATGTCACCTCTTGGTTCTGGGGGCTCCCAGAGGAGGTGCTGGGGAGCCCAGGAGGGACCATCCCCTCTGTGAGGCATTCCCAGGCTGTCAGGGAGCTGCAGGCCAAAGCAGCAGGTCCTTCTCTTTTCCCTGGAGGTGTTTGTACAAACACCTTGCTGCATCTCACTGCGAGAGGCACCAAACAAAACATTAACATGGAAATTCTGTATAAACAGGAATCGATTGGGAGCATCACGAGCCGAAGCAGAGTGGGCTCAGTGGAAAGGGGAGCAAAGCCCCTGGCACTGAGCTGAACCTCACCAGCTGCATGAAGGAGGCAGGTTTACACATACAGACATATCTGCATTCTGCAGGATGAGCAGCTCCTTCAGCAAAGCTGCTCCTGCACAAGGTCAAATACTGGCTACCTCTCATAAAGATCCTCCTGAGACCCCAGCTCTGGGTCAGGCTGCAGCATCCATCAGGCAGCTCAGCCTCAACCCTCAGCAGCAACCTGAGAGCTTCTCTGTCAGCAGATGGGGCTGAGGATAGCCCAGGACAGGGCCTGGCTCTCTCTACATTATCTCCTGGTGCTCACTGGGCAAGGATGTCACTGGTCACAGATCTGGCTCAGGATCTGCAGACTTGGACTCAGCCCTGGCTCTGCCACAGCCTTCCCTTACGACCTTGGACCAGCTGCTTAGGTTTCCTCCATACCTGTTTCCCATCTGTTAGAAAATGACTGGGTATATTAAAGGGTTCCTGGGAAGATAAGTAAACTGTGAGGCCATTATTAGCTATTACACTGATAGGGCCCAAATGTTCCTATTTTCTGTAACAGCTCAAGAACTTAAGCAGGCACTAAAAGGCTCTGGGAAAATAAAGCTTTGCCTTTCTGGGGTGCTCTCTCAAAGGAGGGTGGTGTGTCTCCCTCCAGAGCCAGCTCTCCATGCATTTTATGAAATTGCAATGCCCTTATTTTCTCTAAGGGCCTGCTTTCCAGCCTGTGAAATGGCCTTTGGCTCATGGAAACCTTCCAAGGTGCTCAGTACTACCTGCAATTCCTGTATTAATCATAATGTGCAGGTGCCAGAGCCCCCAGAGGGAAGGGGAAGGGAGAGGCTGGGTAATTGATTGCTACACAGCCCCAGCAGGAGCTGTTGCATTAGTCCAAAAATGACTTTGCTTTCTGGTTCCCAGAGTTCTTGGGAGTATAAAACAGGAGAGAAGGTTGTCTGTGAATCATCTGTCATCTCTTTTGGCTACAACCTTTTCATGACTCGTGGAAAAAAAATTATAAATAAAGTGTGGGGGTGGGGGAAGTGACTAATTGAGTGCAGTAATTAAATGCAGATCCCAAAAAAGTTGAGCATGTTCTTCAGCCATCAGCACCCTGAGTGAGGGTTGGGAATGCCTCCAGGATTTGGCAGGATTTGGCTACTGTGGAGCAGCAGTGTAAGGAGCAGCAGCACCTGGCAGGGTGCAACAGGGGGTTTTCATGTGATGCAGCCAATGCAAAATGCAGGGGTTGGACATGCTCAGGCTTGGGCAGTGGAGCTGATGCAGGGAATTGGCTCCTCTTGTTGTCCTGTTTGGAGGAAGCCAAAATAAAGGAGGGCTTAGTGCTTCAAGGAAATGGAGGGTGAGGAGTAACCCCAGCAGGAAAAGTCAGAGCATCTTGTGCTCATCTGGGACACCAAATTTGCAGACGAGACCACCAGCTTCCCCCAGACATGTGAATGCACTAAATTAAACTGGTACCCAGCTTGGAAAACTTCCACTCCAGCCAATAATATTTGCAAGATGAAATGCCAGCATCAGTATTTCCCATGTGCCAAACAGAACCATTTGTCTCCAGTTGTTCCCTCTCTGGTTCCATTAATAAAGGCCTCTGAAGACACACTGAGCACATTCCCTTTCAGAAATCTCCCCAAACTTGGTGACATTTGGAATCACATGAGGCAGCTGCACTGTGAGATAAAGTTAAATGATGTATTCAGACAGGGCTCAGTTCGGAAGGTTGCATCTTTCACGGGAGCCTGGCGCCAAAACCCGGGTTGTGTTCTTTAAATGAGGAATTACTCTTCCTCCTGGTTCACACATATCGATGAATACACTGGAAAGATGGCTGGATTTCTGCAGAGTACCATGCTTTCTTTTCCTGACACGTGGATCCCCCTGCCAACACCACAGACCTAATTAGTGCTCCCTTATTTCTGTTCACCGGCGAGGAAGCATGTGGCACCTTTCCACAAGCCTAGAAATGCTCTCTCGGCACAGACAAGCACCATATTGCAATGGGTGGGATGGAAACTTGGTGGAACTGGCACTTGCACTGAGGTTTAATGTCATGGCAGCCAAAACAAGAGGGGCCAGCACCCCAAACACAGCCTGGCACAGCGAGGCAGGGATGCAGTTCTGAGTTTCCCGTCCCATAGCCACCATGTCCCTGTACCCCAAGAGACACACAACTGCTCCTGGGTCAGTTGTTGAAACTGGATTTGTGTATTGTCCGGAAAAAAAAAAAATTCAGGATCAAGGCTTGGTCATAAATGCAGATATGATTTGTGCAGTTTGATGTAATACAGCAAATACAGAAGAAATGGCAGGGACAGGATGAACCCTGGAGATACAGCTCTGAGAAAGGAGAATTAGGAAACCCCTTAAATGGAACAGAAAGAGGGCAGGGGCATATCTGCCTTCAGTTCTCCTCCAAACAGAAAAAGGCACATCCCCTCCCAAACCTGGCCAGCCCTGCAGGTCAGAAATATTCTGTGAATATGCACTCGAGGTTATTGTTCTTCCCATGCTGGGGAGAGTTATTTGGAGTCTCCTGCTGGTGTTAAATTAAATTACCCATATAAATAGCACCGGAGGTGATGGACAATAAATCCCACTGCTTTGCAAGCAGGCTGCTGCCATGGGCTGAAAGGCAGAGCTATTGTAACGTGCCCTAAAAGGCACCTATTTAAGTTACATCTCATCAGACTTCACCTGGTGTAAGTTACTTTATAGCCCTACCCCTGCACTGATACCCAGCTCCTGCTGTACAACAGGCAAGCCTCCCAAATGCCTCAGGAGTGAGGAGCAAAGTGCCTTGATTATTCTTACAGTGTTATTTTTGCATTTCAACTAATTTTGCTGAAAATCTATTTGAGTGTTTCTACACTTTAATTTCCAATTATTATTATTTTTAAATAGTGCTTCTTTTATATATATATATTTATATTTATATATTTTATATATATATATAGAAAAGGCCTGCTCAACAATTACTTTCTTTTTCCCTTTTTTCCCTTACTTTGCAAGGTTACTCCCTACTGATCCTTTTCAAGATTAAAACAAGAATTTAAAACAAGTGAGACAATGAATTTTCCCCAGGGAAGCTAACAAAATTCATATCCCAGCAAGCAGCATCTCAGGGAGCAGTGATGCCAGACAGGTATAGGTGATGTAAAATGCTTGAAATTAGGAATATATGTAGTGTTCAAAAAACAACAGCAAAAATCTTGGCAGTTTTGTGTTTAACAGAAGTATGTGTGTCATTACTGGACTGGTACCCAAGAAATAGAAGCGTAGATAGGATGAGAGGAAAATTGGAGGCTTATTAAATACATATATATATATAATTTCTCTAAGCCAAATTAACCCCTGATGTACACCCAGTAAATCTGATGGTGCTACTGGGCAAACAGAGACAGCCTGGCTGATTTTCTTTGTTTTCCACTTATTTTAGAGGAGACAGCCTATTTTTATGCTGCTGGCCAAGAGAGAGTGAGGACTGATAGTCAATTCAAGGCTGCAAAGAGCTGCATTGCTGTGAAGTATTTAATTTAGATCCTTTTTGTGTTTCTGGGGACGTTGCCTGACCTGTCCACAAGAAAAAAGGTGAGGTGCAGCTCAGAAATTGCAGCAATATAAAAATTTAGGGGGGATAAGGAAAAAAAAAGGACAAGAAAATGAAACAACAACAAAAACCTATCACAGAGTGTGAAATTCACCTGGATCCCTCCTAAGGGGTTTGCACATTTGTGTGATTAGAGTCATATTTATAGGAAAATCTTGTCACTTCTCCTCACACTCGGCGGGGCTGTAAAACACATCACTGCTGCTCTCGGGTTCTGGAAGAAGCTGCTGGAAACAGGTGAATCTGTGCACAAGGAGCAAAGCTTGTGCTCCAGGAGGACCCTCCCCACCTAAAAGGGTTCTGAATAATGTACAAGAGCAGGATTTCCTCATGTCAGAAACACAGGCTATCATTAAGATTAAAAAACAAGCAAAGAAAGGCTCCATTGAAACCTCACAATCTCAATAAAAGGACTTTGCTCTGTTGTCGACTTAAAAATCTCCATGATGTCCAAAAGATTTACTGTAATTACTGTCATTTATTGTAATTATTGTATATTATTAAAATATTGTAATTATAATTGCTGCAACCACTGACATCCCAAGCACTTTGTGTGCTGCCCAAGGAGCACGTAGTCACAGGAATAAACAGGAGAGTGAGAGGGAGAACCAGAGGGAGTGGAAGAAGCAATAAAGAGGCAAAACGAAAGAGAAGAACCCAAGCCTGTGCTGCCAATCTTTCTGCTCATCTAAACTGATATTTGATTTCTGAGCATATCATAACACAGCATTGATAGATCTATTTCTCTTGCAGGGCTGTCCAGTTTTATACATTTCAAGTTGCCAGTGCTGCACTGTGAAACCTCACCCAACCCATTTTCCCCAGGAGGAGCTCCTCAGGCAGAAATGAGGATATTTCTTTTTCTGGTTGTCACAGGGATGTGTTGGGCACCTAATATATATACATTAAAAAAAAAAAAAAAGAAGGCATGCAGAAAGCAGCCAGAGCCCTGAACCAAAGATAAAAGCCTAAACAAGTGCACTGAAGTGTGAGGTTAAATGGAGAGGGAAAAGCCATTAGGGACAGCAGAGCTTTGGAAAAGTGTAGAAATAATTCTTAAGGAGAGAGGGGTAGTGAAATATCTTAAAGACAGAGAAGTCATAAAAACATGGAGAGCTATTGTTGGAGCTCAAGACAATACAAAGTACTTCCCCCAGTCAGAACTGACTGTGGCAGGGATCTCTGGTCTGAAGTAAAATGGTATTTCTGACTGTAAACTCCTTTCAAGGCCTGAGTGCTTGAACACAAACAGAAGCAACGTTGTCACCACAAAAATAATAAAACAGCAATCGTTTTGTTGGCTTGTCACATATTACAGCTAATTATTTAATTACTCCAATTTAAAATTTTACTAGATTTAGCATCAAAGCATAAAAATCTAGTGATTGCAGTGTCAGAAAGGAATAATATAATTAACGTATTTAGTAGTAACATATTAAACTGTTGATTGCACTGCATTAATCAGCAGAGATGATATGATCCATGGGAGCTGTAGGGAACACAGGCCTCTGTGGGACTGGGCTGTCTCCCATCCTGTTCCATCCCATCCATCCCATCCCATTCCATCCCATCCCATCCCATCCCATCCCATCCCATCCCATCCCATCCCATCCCATCCCATGGGGTGGGAGGTGCTGGCTGGAGGAGGGAGGGAGGACACAGGCAGGCAAGGAGATGCACTGGTGGCATCACCACACAGGCACACTCTGAGCACCCTGCTCCTTCCCCACGGCCAGCCCAAGGCACAGGTGACAAATTTGGGGACACAGCAGACTGTGAAGGTTCTTTTCCCCAGGGATGTGCTGGAGGTCCAGTTTTGCCCAGGCATGAGCTCAGCTTCACATTGTTCCTCCCACAGAGACACATGACTCAGACTGAAGCATTTCAAGGTCTGATTCCCAGGGTTATCCACAACACACCAGATTCAGAAGCAGTTGGGGAGGTCCTCTTGAGGCAAAGAATTTGTTTTTATAGTCACCTCCAGAATTGGTCAGCCAGCAATTAGAAGTAAATTGTTTCTGCCTGACATAACCTAGCAACTTTTCTTTTTCCCTCCATGGCTCCAGAGCCAGGCAGCCAACAGAGGGAGCAGGAATTCCTGAGCAGCACAGTGCTCCTGGGCTCTGCCATCCCCTCGGCTGTGTGACTGCTGATCCTGCTGGCACACAAACCAGGAGGCAGCAAAAGGTGCCAGCCTTGGAGGAATAACGTGGTCTGAACTCCCTCCTCCTGCAGCAGGACATGGAACAGCCCAGCTCCTCAGAGGCCCCTACTCCAGACATGAGCAGTGATCTGAAAATAGGAAAATGAGGCAAGACACCAGTAAAGACAAAGCCAGTCTGGAAGGAAGGATGTGAAATAGCAAGAGAGGATAAGGGTTTACATTTTTGAGCTTAGCTCTCTCATACAAAATACTTCCCTGCTCAAAAAGGGGAAAGAGAGTGGGTGAAAGAGATATCAGATGAAACATACAGACAAAACCAGGTACACCTGTCTAATAATTACAAATGGTACCAATTCATTTGTTCAGATTAATTTCTGTCTGAAAAGAAACACTCTGTATTCCTTCTTCTCCCTGGGCAAGCACAGGGGTCTGCTTGCCTTTCTTGTGAGGCAAGTCACATTCTCCAGCATCACAGAAATCCGTGTCTGCAGCAGAAATGCCCCCTGCACCCATCCAGGTTCCAGATCCACATCTCTCCACATGCACTTGACTCTCCAGCCACCCTTGGGACAGATAAATAAGTGTTTTTCTGTGATGGAGCTGTTTATTTACCCAAGCTGAAAATGCCATTATCCTATAGCTTTATCTAAAACCTATAGATTTGTGTTTATATTCACATCACAGCCAGGTCTGAACTTCCCAATGTGCTGCTTCTTAGGGACAAGGTGTGTTGCTGAACAAAGTTTGCAGTGTTTCACAACAGCAAGTGAAAGGTGCACGTGGGCAGCAGAAGGGCACATCAAGCTGATACAAACTGCTAAATTCCAGACTGCCCCAGCTGCCTGTGCCTTCTCATCCACACATAAATGAGGCATTGTTGCAAGACGAGCACAAACTGTATTTTTCAAATTAAAAGAAATAATTTACTTAGGGGTGTTTTTTTTTTCTCCCCAAATAACAGAATTCAAATATATTATTTGAAAAATTACATTTTCTTTTTCCACCTCACTGCGTCCAATGATTGTGGTGTGATTATTAAACACTTCATAAATAATAATGTGACATTTTTAGATTGTGTGTCTGATTAAGCAGCCATTCTTCTCTCCCTGACTGCGGCCCTGGACAGCTGAGATTGCTGCAGATGCCGCAATCTTTGTGGCTCCTTCCCTGGGGATCAGGGATCAGAAGTCACCCCGTAACCCAATTAAATCTGAGAGGATATGAGCTGATCCCTTCAGGCCAGCTCCAAAACTCACAGCTATCCGTGGGGCATCTTGGCACAATCCTCTCTGAGCAACTCTGACCCGTGAGCACATCTCCATGCATTCTCCATAGGGATGTTTAACATAGTGAGTCACTTTCTCTGCAGTGGGCAATAATTTTACTCAATTAGGGTTTGGTATTAAGAAGCCTGCTCTAAGAGTAGGCAGTTCCAGATGAAGACAGAACTAAATCCAGGGAACTGAAATATAAGAGAAGACAGGTGTTATCTGCAAGCAAATAAGTGAACTTGAGAGATAAATACTCTCTCAGTGAGGGATCGGAATCCTGTGAGGATCAATATGTTGCCTCTTCAAAAACTTTACTGCCTCTTTTAACCAGTAAAAAAAGAAAGAGTAAAATTGTTTATTAAATAAAAAGCCAGAATTCAATGGCATTTATCTCCTGGTTATTCCAGTGCCAAGGATGCAGCTGTGTCTCTCAGAGCTGCCACACAGAGCAGCACAGATGTCAGTGAAAGGGACCATCTCCTCACCCACATTCTCCCTTTCCTAGTATGGCATTTGGGTGAGTTAATCCCAGTCAGAAAACCCAAATGCTTCCTCTTTTTTCCTGAGCAGAATCACCATTTCAGAAAAATGACCAAAGAAAGCATCCCCTCTCCATAAACCCTCCCAACCATCTGTCTGGATATTACTGACCTTTCATATTATGCAGGCAGGAGGTGGAAAGGACGGGATAAGGAGGGGGGGTGGGTGGTGCAGGGAGGTGTGGAAAAATGTCTTTGCTGTAACAATGACTTATTGCATTTGGATAATCTCTCTCCTTGTCCCACTGCTAACATGGTAATCTCTCTCCACCTCCTGCATGTCAATAATGCAATAACCTGCTCCCCGCCTGCATCAATAACACAACAGCCGCTCTCCGCTTTCAGCAGCACTGATGAATTCTAGAATTGCAACAGCTCAGATGGTCCATGCGAGCTCGTCCCTGCCTCCCACCCTCATTACATTTTAATTTCACTTTAAAGACAGTTGCTATCAGCATTGTTTGGCTACAGCTTCTGCAAAATAAGCTCAGGCTGTGTGTGAACTCGGGAGGCTCCTTGGCTCAGCACAGGTGTTGGGATATTTTCTATCAGTGTGGTTTCTTTGTATATTCTCCATTGAAAAATATAAGGCAAGATTTGCCAAAGACTTAACTGGCCAACCCCTCAATGTATTCTCAGAGGAAGCTGCCCTAAACTCAGCACTTCTGAGAATCTGTTACTTATGCTCAGTGTGACAGGTCAGATGCTCAGCTCACTGTCCCCATTGCACCCTTCAAATCTGTGCCAGTTATGCTGACACCAGTCCACCAGTTATTGATTAAGCAGTGTTGGTTTAAAGCATAAACACACACAAGTGCTCTCCCCAGACATGTTAAGTAAATCGTGGTTTAAAAAAATTTGATCTGATAACAACAGCTAAAAAATAGTTTAAGCCAATGTGACAGGATGGAAAAACTATCTGAAAGCATAATCAAGTATGCTTAATATCAGAGAGCATATGGCAAAAAGATCTTGTAATAGAATCCTTAATACTACAGTGGGCCTCATACACTGATTAATATCACCTCCCCTGTACAGTCTAGCATGGAGAAATTCAAGCAGAAGCTGATAATTTTCAGAAATGCCGCTCCTCATAATGATGGAAGATGAGATTTGGTGAGTTATGTTGAGAATTATTGGCAAAGGTTAGGTGATTTCCCAGTGGTGCTAGAGGGAAAACATTGCTTGCAAATTACCAGCATTTGTCAGTACTAATATCACATCCCCCAGCCACCTCAACTGTCAACATTAATAGGTGTCTTTACAGCAAAAAGGGGTGACAATAGTCAGGCTAGATCAGACCTTGCAATGAGAAGAGGAGCATGATATGGAGAATAAAGACATGGAAATGTGCTTGCAGTGGCTCCTGCCTTAGCTCCCAGCATCCCACCTGTCGCTGTGTGGGTGGCACTGCTCACCACGCTCTGCCAATTATCACATTTGCTTCCCTGCTCGCTCTCTTCCCATCTCTCCCTCATTTGCTGGGTAGATTTCACTGCACCTCTTCCATCCTCTCTCTTCCCAGTGACTGCTCTGCTTTCACCTAGCTGTCATTAGCCCAGTGTTTCTGTTCCCAAGGAGTAAATGCAAGATGCTTTTCCAAGAAAAAGAATGTGAGATGCGAGGCTTTCTGAAAGGTTTCCTGGTGCCTGGGTAATGGCAGGCTTTGATTATTCTCCTGACAGTCCTCTGTAGAGCCCTTGTGCACAGAGCACCCTGGATCCCAAGGCAAGGAGCCCACAGCTCCCAGGAGGGAGGTGAGGGACAGGGGTCCTTACCAGGCTTCTGTTACCTACCCACCCTCCCTCCCAGCTGGGCACAGCAGCAACTCTGTCTATCCCTTGAAGAATCTGACCCCTTAATTAAACCTTGAAAGCTTCCAGGAGTCCTAGGAACGCAAGGTTTGGATGACTGGGGAAGAGCTTAACACACAGCTGTACTTACCTGGTCTGTGAGTGCAGAGCTCCTCAGATAAAACCAATACAGGCAGAGTACACTGCTGGCAGGGTACTAATCATCACTGATGCTCAGCAATTAATTAGTGTTGTGCTGAAGAGTTGCTAAGGTATTTTCCCTCCCCATTTTCCCTCTGTACATGTTATGGGAAAGGACCTGACAGCACTTGGAATTGAGCTCTGGTGACCTGTCTTTGTTTCAAGCAGGCAAAATGAACTGTGGCTTCACTCTGTACATCTTCATCTTCCAGGCTGCTCAGCCCATGCAGCTGGGGACAGGGAGCAGCTTTGTCCCTAAGTTGATGCACAGGCTGATGTGCAGTTTGGTGCCCCAACCAAGGACAGCACATAAAACACAGACATCTGCTCTGCTGAGCCTTTCAGCACCAGAGGTAGCATTAATTTAGCTCAGCCACAACCAGAGATACAAATCATTTCCATTCGACTCCTCCCTCTGTCAAAGTGAATAAAATGTAGTTCACTTCCTCACCTCGCCTGGCCCCGTGGTGATTAGCATTAGCAAATGCAATCAGCCCGTGGCCACATCACCACTCTGCATTAATGCAAAACTGAGGGAGGGCCTTGGCTACTATCAGCACAGAAAGAGAGCCTCACCTTTTAATATGGTCATTCCTCACATGGCTGCCAGTGATAAAAGAATCTGTCAAAACAGACAGACAGCCCAGCTCAGGCAGAGATGGGAGAATTCTGGTGGATTCTCAGGGAAAGAGAAAGGAAAGCACTCAGTAAACACTGCACAAATCCTCAGGAGTTACCAGTGATGGAGTAACAAGGTGCTCCTTGTCACATAGAACCATAAATTATAAACTGGCCTGGGCTGAAAGGAATCTTAGAGATCATCTTGTTCCAACCCCTGCCATGGGCAGGGACACCTTCCCCTATCCCAGGCTGCTCCAAGTCCTGTCCAACCTGGCCTTGAACACTTCCACAACTTCTCTGGACAACCTTTTCCAGCCTCTGCTCAGACAACCCTGAATGCAGGTGCAAAGGCTGATTCTTCCAAAACCCTGCATCCAAAGGGCCAAACCACCATCAACAACAAAACAGCTTCTGTCTGAGGAAGGTTTGGTTCTTGGATTGTAAAAACCCCAGATGTCATCCCTGAGCAGTGAAAATATAAAAGGTGTCAGGCTTAATGCAAAATATCTCATTGTAACCTTGCCTGTGATCCCGTGGTTCTGCAGCACACTCCCCACACAAGCACACATCCAGATAATCTAAGAATTAATAGTTGAGTCTTTTACAGCCTCATTCACCCTCTGTAAAATGGGTGAGGGAACACAAGGTTGGTTGGCCTTGGGACTGGACTGTCAGTGTCTCTGTGCAGGAGTTTGGCTCACAGAATCTCAACCCACATTTAGAAGACTTTTTTCCCTTAAAACTACTTTCTATGATCCACAGAGTTGTTGTTTTAAGGCAGTTGAATTCATTATTCTTCTCAGATAACATTAAATGCTCAAGAGCATTTTTTTTTCTTTTCATTTCTTTCCCTACACCCTCCTCTTTGGCAAATAGGACTCTCAAGTCCCTTCTGATCACTAATAACGTGGGCTTTCATACCCTCCCGGAACAAGTGAAATTTCTTTGACGTCTTAACTTTGCACAAATAGATTTTAATGAGGGAATATCACCTTGCCTTGAGCTAACTCTCTTCCTTTACTCTTCCAAGGCTTTTGTAGTCATTTCCTTACAACTTAGAGAACATTAAAGTTCAGCACAGTGTTTGAACACTGCCTACGATTTCCCCAGAACTTTGTTTATTCACTTCAGACTGTCACAGGAGGGACACACTTTCAAAGATGTGATGTAAACCAGGCAAAGGAGGAACATTTTCTGCAAGCCTCCATTGTTCTGACATGGTCTCTGGTGTCATCCTGGGGAGTTGAGGCACTTCCCATTGGGTGGCACCCAGAGTGATGCTGAAAATATAAGTAAGGCTCTGATGTCATGGTGCTCCAAAGTGCTGAGAAGCCAGACAATTGCCATGCTGTTGTTTACAGAAAGATTCCCAGCCCAGAGAGACACCAGGGGATGGAATTTTCTCCTCTGGGGTGGAACAAAGTGTCCCTGTGAAATGTGGCACAGCACTGAGAGCCTGGGCACACGTTCACTGAACCCATGAGTGGGGTTCAGCTGTCCCCCTGCAAACTCTTCCCTTTGCTGATAATTTACTGTAATTAAACCATATGTAAGACTCTTTCCCTCTGTCAGAAGCAGAGACCTTCTGCTGCCCATATGCCAGGAAGATAAATGAAGGGCAAAGCTCCCGTGAAGAAGGCAAACTTTTTGCTCCTTGATTAAAGAATAGCAAAGGCTCTTCTATAAATGTGTCAGCTGCTGCCCAGATGTTTTGATAAACGAGCAAGATCCACAGTGAGACACGAGGGGTCCCCAAGAACAGGCAAGCAATAGCTGGGGACCACAGGCTCTGTGTTTCCAGCTGCCCTACAGATGCAGGATTGGGTTTTTACCAGCCTCAGTCCCTACCCCTGGCACAGGTCACTGCTGCTAGGATGGCTCTGTGCCCAGATTTACACCTCTGAGTGAGGGCAGAGCAGCCAAGGGAAGCTGGAAACAACCACACCCTTCTCAGTGTTGCTCACAGGGAGGATAACAGACAGTGGGCACAAATTGAAAGCAGGAAATTCTGTTTAAATGCGTGGAAAACCATTTTTCTGTGGGGGTGAAGAACAGGAAGCAGTTGGTCAGAGGGGTTGCAGAGGTTCCAAATGGGTGTGGACATGGTCCTGAGGTGGCCCAAGGGGGACTGGACTAGATGATGTCCAGAGGCCTCTGGCACCTCAATCATTCTGTGAATCTGCTACAGAGTATGGAGGATGGAGCCTGAATTTTGAGCTCTTTGAGCTGTCAAAATTGAAATTATTCCAATTTCTTAAAATACCAGAGAAAGGGGAGTTCTCATCTTATAGACAATTTATTTCTGCAGATTTGCCAGACAGAAGAGATGAATATCTGCTGTTGTTTACCTCTCTGCACTTCAACAAGTGCAACAACAAAAATCCAAATAAGCTCAAACCTTTCATGGGATCTACGGCAAACTGTTAGCTGATGTGGGTTTTTTAAATTGTAAATATATAAATAAGAGCAAGAATCTAGAGTTTAGTGCAATATAAACAGAAAGCTGATTCAGCAGAACAAGGCGTAGTCATAAAAGATTTATTATGCTTTATCAGCAATATCCACAGTCTTTCTGTGATTAGAGTTGCATTGTGTGTAATTATCTTATAGAAATTCTGCTCTTTGATGTGCTTTATCCACCATGCTGAAATACACTTCAATTCTAGTGGGTTTTCATGGTTGACTGGAATTTACATTAATTCCTTTGGGTCTGCAGGGCGAGCCTGGTCTGTCACTAGCAAACTCTTCATAAATATTCATATTTTTATATCTATATACGTGTGTCTATGTATATATACATACATATATACATACCCATTATATATAATTTTGTAAAGTGACAGACCTAGAAACTCTGTTCCCAAAAAAAGTACTGGAAAACAAAGAGTCCTGCTTTCCCAGGAGTGATCCTTGATTAGTATTTCATAGTCCAGCCTTCCCTCCCTTTTGCCACGAATTAGAGTGTGATTGAAATGTTTACAGCAATTTGCAAACAGAGGTTACACTCTGCTTTTAATTTAAAATGTCCAAGTAAATTGAGGAAATAATTCCATCTCAGTTCATTAAGCTTGATTTTTCTCAATCAGAAAAATGTGCGCTTTTTTATTATTTTTGCTTTTTAAATTTCCCTGATTTCTTCCTTACCCCCTATGCCCATCAATGGCTGCTATCAGCCAGGAAAACTACAGGTGTTTGCAGGCCAACCTGTGTAAGATGCAAATGCTTCCAACTACCTTGGCTGTGCACCTGATTGTGCTTTTGTGGAGTTCAGCATGGGGGAAGTAATCACCTTCAATGGGAGCAGAATCAATTTTCTGAATAATCATTTCCTCCTTGGGAGATGCTCAGAACCATGAAGAAAGGGAAAAAGACTGGAGAGCAACGGGTGACAGAGGTTTGAAGAGTTGGGGGTGGAGGGGATGAGTTATAAGTAAAATTCATTTTGTTCCCATGTTTGATAACTAAATGGAGGTTACTCTGATTAATTATGTCCAAATATTACTCCCAATTGTAGATCCGTGCCATTTCAAGCAGCACATAGAGGACAAGTGAATGTAGGAGTTATAATTCTGTCTGTTTTACATGAATCTCACCCCATCACCTCTCTCCAGGTGCTGTTCTGTTCAGATATGTGGATATGATTTGGTTTTCAATTCAGTAGCAGAGGTAGAAAAGTGCACAGAACCAGTGAGCAGAATCCATGGTTACAAACTGAAGGGACAGGCCACCAGGAGGTCTGGTCACCTCCCAGACCCAGAGAAGTCACCAGAACCCAGGAGCAGAAACCAAACTGGGTCATCAAAGCCGTCAAAGGCCAGTCCTTGTTTCTGCAGGAGCCTCACCCATTCCCTTCGTCAGGACCAGATCTGCATCCCCCTGCACCACCTCCCTGTCCTGGTGAGGGATTCTCCATGTCCAGTGTACTTCCAGGGCTGCAGGTGAGGAGAATATTCCACACTCAAACCTCAAAGCAGGAACATTTTCCCTGTTCTTTCCTCTCAACTGCAGGGGTACTTCATCATCTGCCCCTGGATTTCTGAGGAGTACATTGAATTAGATTGGATTCCAGGTCAGTTCAAGGAGGGAAGATCTTCCGTGACCCACTCAGCCTGATCCTCACATCATTCCAACCTCCTCCTGGGTTCATTAGGTTTTTCTTTCCAGCTCTTCCTGTGACAGGTTTACTGAATGACACAAAATCATCGACAGCCAGTTAATTAGTTGTTGTTTAGTAGTGTTGTTCACCAGATCTTGACTTGTTTGTGTGGGGGGGAATTATAAATCCCATTCCCTAACCATGTATCCATGTTGCTGGCCAAGAGAGTGATGCCTTGGGAGGCTGACCTGAAACAGAGACGGGGCAGAGGTAGAGAATAAAGCAGATATTTATTGAAAGGCCTCAGGGATACACCTTGGGCAGGACAAGAGCCTGGCCAGGGCTACACCCAAGGTGGACAAAGAATGGTCAAAAAAAAATGGACAACCAGTCACGAGGTCTCACACTTTTACAAATTTTGGTCCATTTACATATTGGGGGTCAATTGTCCAATTACAGCTCCAGGCTGTGAGGTTCCATCCTTCTTGTTTCTCTCTTCAGTCCACCCTTGTTTGTGCTTTTGGGCCTGAAAGTCGAATTTGGTGTCCTTGGTGTCCAGCAGGAAAAGGATTTGTTTTGTGTCCCTGCTCTGTGAAGAGAGCTTACTGACACTTAATATGAGCCTCAGAACTGCACCCCTGGGCAGCACAGAACCTGAAAAACATGAAAACTAAAACTTAAGGCATCAAGATGAGGGGTGAGGGATGGAAAAACCAGGTCACTCAGCCCTCTTTGTATTTTTCAGTCTGAATGGCAGTGGGTTGGAGAAGGCTGGACATCACTGTGCAGCCTGGGGAGAGCAGAGCACCGTGAGAAAGGAGAGAAGGAGCAATGAGATCAATGCATCAGAGTAAGAATTGAAACAAGTTAAGAGCTGTATGCCTGTTAGCTCCTCACGGCCAAATAATCTGCCACTGAAAGGGGAGAGTATCAGAGTGGCTGCAAAGGAACACAGATTGGTTTAATAATATCAGAAACTCTTTTGAAGGCAGCTGTGTTGCTTAGAGCAGGTGGGTGCAGCTCAACAGGGAGGCCTGTCTCTAGGTAGGGACTTTGTTAAGGAGAAGAAAAGGGGGGGAGGGAGAGATATAAATTCTGTTGTCAAGTAACATCACGCTTTAATTTCATGCCACATTATGACAATCTGGTCTGTGAGGCACTCCCAGTGTGTGGCTGCAGAGCTGCTGTGTTACAGCTGATAGGCCCGGGAGACCTGCAGCCCTCAGCTAATTGTAAACCCGATTAAATAGCAGTGTGAAGAAGTTTGATTAATTCAATCTATCTCCATGCATCAAGGCCAGAATCAGACGTGGCACGAGCCCCAAATCTTTGGAGTATCAAGGTCTTTGTTCTCTATGCTTAAAATAAAATTTAAAAAAAAATACTATTTAAAATCAAGCAGAAGAAATTAATGAAATTATAACATGAAGAAATGATGAAACATAAGTGACAACTCTACTTTTCTTCCTAGAAAATTTCCAACCTTTCTGCCTTTAAAAAATAATGCCAAAAAAGCATTTCAATTAGCATCTTTATGTGCTTTCCCAGATAAATTACCATACTAATAAACTTCTGATAGACTTTCAGGGGCTGCTTAACCAAGGGCTTCTGATCCTGCTGAATTCATGGTCTCTTGGGCAGGATGGATTTGGACCTGATTAATTTTGGTTGTTTCAATGGCAGAGAAACCAGCAATTGCTCTCTTGTAAGTGCATGTGAGACAGAGAAAGAGAAAGAGGGTGTAAGAGGGACTGTTCCTGCCATCCCAGCTGGCCTGGCTGGCCTTTGGGACACCACAGCACCCACTGCACTCAACCACAGAGCAATAAATTCAATTCAATTATTGTGCACAATTCCTAAATGCTTATGATACTGCCTTCCACCTTCTGAAATTTTGTGAGAATGTGCTGGCAAACAGCACATCCAGCTTCTGAAGTCATCTGTTTGAAGAGCAGTTTTGACCAAGAAAAGTGTGAATATTTCTAGGGAACATTTTGACTTTGTCTGTTTCTATTTGGAGACAACAGCAGCTGCACATGCTGAAAGTAGTTGGGTCTTTTTCCCCACTAGGCAGGGTCTTCACTGGTTTCCAATGAACTGAGGGATTTTTCCATGCTTGATTTGCAGAGAAAAGAGATCTCACAAGTCAGGTTGCTCTTAGTGGTCTCTTTTAGTCTCTCACTAAAGAAAGTAATACAGGAAATGGTTTAAGAGAGATGAGACTCATTTCTGTGTCTCGTGTGTGTAGCTCTCCCTCCCCTCAGACACAGCCCACTGCACGTGCACTCACCTGGTACCTCCTGCATCCCATATTAATGGGATGACTTGCAATGGCACCAGGAACAGAGCCACACAAAGAGTAATATTAGATTATTTCTGTTATTCATCAGTATCACGGTTGGACAGAAACCTCTTAAATCTGCCTAAAGTGGCTTCCTATGGATGCTGGTGCTATCACCAAAAAAAATAATATATTGTGCATACAAGTACAGCTTCCCTGCTACCCACAGGCTGCTTTTTGTGTGTGATTATAAAATACCTGCATGACCCTCCTAAACTGAATATCATTTGATGGCAGAAGCTGAGCAACTGTTCTACACAGGAGCCTGAAATGTTTCAGAAGCTTTCTCCCTCCTCTTCCTTTTCTCCCCCACCAGAAAACATAGAGAACTTCTCAGGCCCCACCACACTCCTGGAATGCATTCTCTCAAAAAGCCCACTGCACCTCAAATTATTATTCCATGGTGAGAAAAGCAGTGAACAGTAGAAAATGACAGTTTACCCAAATGGAGGTGAAAATGCACTTTCTCCTGTACTTAAAAGAAATAACAGCTTTCAGCAAAGATCTAAATCCTAGCAACAAGCACTACATAAATGCAAAAAGGTCATCTCTTTGTTAGAGAAAGGTTACTTTGCTGAACACATACTTTAAGAAAAATAATCTGCTAAAGGAAGTTAAGCTTGGTAACATTTCTGTTGTATTTGCACATGGAGAGAACAGATCTGTGCACTCCCTTTCAGGGCAGGAAAGTGAAGGACGGTTGATTATAATGAACATTTTTCTTCTTTGAGAGGTACAAGGAGGAGAATCTGAGGTATGTTTCGAATGGCTACTTGAAAAGAAAATTTGGTCTCTGCTGAGCAAAGCACTGGTTGCCAGCTGTGAATTCACCTGGGATGGCAATAAAGAGGGAGTTCACCTACCCTGCTAGAGATGGCCAGAATGATGAGTGCTTGTGCACCCCTGGTGCTGTCATGAAACTTTTTCCTTGTCCCTTCTCCTCCTTGGCTGAAAAAATGCTTGGGGTAAAATTTTGGTTGCAGCAGAGGACATAGCAAACCCCCCTTTGCCTTCAAAAGAGAGAGGAGACCCCAAAGTTTGGGAGATGGGAGGCTCTGAGCCAAGAACCTCCTGTTTGAACAGACAAACAGGCAAGGGGTGTGGAGAGAAACAAAGGCACAGAGGGCTGATCTGTACAAATCCTTATTAAGCAGGAGAGTACATAAGAATATATTTAATTTTCCTCCTAGTCAATAAAGTAAGAGGCTCTGCAAGCCAGATTGGGTAAGCTGCTGTTCAGAAAGAATCACCACGAGAAACAGGAAGAAAAAGGATGACAAAGCCAAATATTGAGGGGAGAAAGGAGATGAAAGCATAGCAGAAAGTCTGTCAGAAATGCCCAGAAAACCTTGGTCCAGCAAAGGACATCAGTAAGGATCCAACTAGTTATGGGCTGTATGAAACAAGGACTCCAAAACACTTGAGCCCAATTCAGAAGGATGCTGGTGGGGAAAAAATCTCCACTGTGTTTATTACCCTGGTCTATATCCATTAATTCTTGTGTGATTCACTACAACACCCTCTTCCCTGGACCAAGCTCCAGCTCCAAGATAACAAGTTGTAGTGTGTTCAGGAATTACCACATCTAAACAAATGTATAAAACCTGAGCTATTTTCCTAGGACTCTTCTTGTCTTTGGGTGAAACTCTGCCTTGTTGATGTCAGTTGGAAGCTGCTGTTGACTTTACTGGGAGCAAGGATTATATTGTGTTCTGGGGAAATACAAACTGTTACCTTCAGAGCCATTAACAGAAGGAGGAGAGAAATCTCTGGTCAATAATAAGCTAAGCCTAGGAAAATAAAAATGCAGTTCTCTGTCACCTTGGAAAGATCAACATCATTTGTCATGAGGTGTTTATTCAGCAGAACAACAACTGAATTTGTGCTTTTGAAGGGAAATGAAAGGGGAAAGTAACAGGAGGGGGAATGGGGGAGATCTGAGCACAGGAATGTACTGCCACTCCAGCCTGCTATCATTAAACCACATCAGAACTTCATAATCATGGTGTTTAATTAAACAACAGAGGCATGGGTTTATGCATTAATAATGAGGCCTAGCACTTTAGCATGTCAGGCTAAATACAGTTTTAAATTAATAATGTAGCACCGCAGCATTAGTGAGAAAATGAAATCTTATTAACAACTTAATAAAGTCCCTTATTTGCTAAAGTTCCAGCTCTCAGGGAACAGTATTATAGCTAAGCATTTGCATCCCTTAAGGGGGCAGATGGGAGGAGGTGCTGCTTTCTCACACCCTCCATAATTCCATTATATATAGCTCCCGTAGTCACTAAATATTGCCTGGTGTCTGCCAAATGATGCCTTATGGTGCTTCTAAACCTGGGTGTGACATGCTGGGTAATCTGCAGGCGCTCTTTTTAGACACCCAGGAAGGACATTGCCTCCCTTTTTCCTGGCACTGTACTGGAGAGGCAGCAGGGGATGGATGGAGCGCTGCCCACCAGATCAGTGCTCTGCAATCTTTCGTGGATGGTCCTCTCAGGGCCCGGGACTGCAAACACTGCTCTGTGAAAGACAAGGGACTGAAGCACAAAAAGCAGCTGAGAGCATGAGGAAAGGCAGAAAGCAATGATTTCCAGGGTTTGAAGCCATCAGCTGATCCCTCACAACGGCCTCTCTAAACATCCTTGGACCACTGCTCAGTTTAGGGTGTTTTATTTTCAGGACAGACTGAGGGTGTGCATGGTGAGGTATTCCAGCTCTGCTGATAGGAGCCACTATTTAAGCTACACAAGCTCCAGCAATTTATAACCAGGGTTTCACAAGCTTTCAGCTTCTTGATTCCCACTATTCACAGACCTGGGCCACCTCAGGCACGCAGTGAATCGGAAGAAAACTAAAGACTGGAGCCCCATCTGCTCAGCCCTACAGCAGAATCTGAAGCCCAGGGCCAGGTTTCCACTTGTCAACGTGCTTGACACAAATTTATCTACCAAATTCCCTTAAATCCAGAGAAACAGCTCAGCATCTCTGCCATGAAAATGCTGGGTCTTTCTCCACAGGCTTGAAAGTTCCATCTGAGCTCACTTTGCTGAGGAAACAAAGAGCAGGCTGCAGGACCATCATGAAATGAGTAATGTGGGGACAAAATCCAAAGTCAATGAGCTGACTTGAAATAGCTGAGCATCAAGGCCATGGAGAACTGACAGCAGCAAAGCCACAACCAGCCACAGCCACGAAATTCAAGAGAGACCATTAAAAAAGATTAATAGAGAACAGGAGCAGACAAGGTATATCCAGCTATGAGTCTGTCAAAGAAGGATCTCTTTGGGATGTAAAACTCTGATCAAACATCTTGTGCAGCTTGAAAACTATTGAATTAGGATGGAAATCAGCCAGCAACAGCACTGACTGTTGCAGACAGGATTGGATAAAAGCAGTGGGTCAAGTCCTACCATTGGTTGTGCTCAGGAGACCATAGAGCTATTTTCTCTTCCTTCCTCTTCTGTCTGCATTCCTTAATTTTGGTCTGAATTTGTTGGATAATGTACCAACATCAGTAACCTTTTAGGGTGCTGGAAGAGCACATGAATGATTTGGGTAAGACCCTAACAATTCTCCTTCTTGTGGGTACAACTCCCTTGAAAAGGAACAGTCTTCCATATTCCATGCCTCCAAATTTAATTTGTGTATTCCATTATCCCATATCTTGCTGCAGAAGAAAATACTGATCTTGGAAGGAGTTGGAGATGAGATTCTCGTTGTGCCCTTTTTTGGTCTCTGTTAGTACCCAGCTTGATGGAATGAGGAGGAAGCTGGGGCAGAACAATCAGTGGAGCTCTCCTAGTGGAGCTCCAAGTCTGGAGCAGGTTTCCTTGCAAAGCCTGTGTGCCCTGGGAGCCCTGATCTGCATGCAGAGCCTGCCTGTCCATTCACCTCCTCCTGCAGACACCTGGGTATGTGGGTTCCACTTGGAAACCACAGAATTCATGGGAAGTAGCAGCTTGAGCACTCTTTGTGCAAATGAAACGTCTAAAAATCACCTTGGTGTGCCTTGTCTTCCATCTCCTCTGTTAAATAATAAATAGAAGCCTAATGGAACTGAGCATGACTGCAGGATGCAGTGCACGTGAAGGCAGAGCAGACCTGTGTGCTCCCCTTACTTCATCATCAGTGAGTAAATGGGTCACTGGTGAATGGGATCTAAGTAAATCTTCATCCCTTTTTGATGCTGTCTTTATCCTCAACCTACTGCAATGAGATATGGCTCAAAATCACACACCCCTGCTAAAAACACTAAATAGAAACATTACAAATTATCTCATCAAACCACCTTATGTTTCTACTCTGAGCACAAGAAAACTTCAGGAAATAATTTTTTTCATTCTAGAAATCCTTCATTTGGTTTTTAATTGTGCAGCAGGATGTCTTGGGATCTGGTCTTTTCCTCCCTCCCTTTTTTTTAAATTTTCTATTTATTAATATTTAATCTCTGCACAGTGCAGAAGAAAATAATTTCTGCAATAACATCAGAATGGGAGGGTTAGAAATCAATAGCCAAGCTCTCACAAGACACATTCAATCCCTTCTTAATCCATTTTTGACTGCTCCCTTGTCTTATTAGAACAGCCAAGTTTTCCCTCACTCGTTAGGTTGGAATATTCACGTTGCAGGAGGGAACAGAAAGCTCCCAGAGAAGCACAAACCTCTGGAAAAGCAGGAAAGAGAACAAAGCAATTTTGTTTGAGGCAGGAGCCTGGACAGCACCTTGTGCCCAAAACCCTGCTTTAAAAACCCTGATTGAAAGCCTGTCCCCATTTCCCTGAATGGTGGCACGTCCTGCATCCACTGCCAGCTCTGACCCACTGGAACATCTTTTCCTTTTAGTTTTTCTTCAGGGCCATCTGTCACACCCAGCTCTCTCAAGCACCTCAAGCATCACCTCCTCTTCTCATGGGTCAGTTCCCAGAAGTGTAAGAGCCTAACAAGCACACTCAGTGAGGACTTCAGGAGAAGCCAGAAAGTCAGTGAGCAGGAGAATCCCCTCCACCTTCCGTGGTGCCTGTAAAGTTTAAGGATATGACAACAGGGGCTTGTTATATGGGCTTGAGCACAGACACCAAAACCTGTGACTGCCAGTCTGGCCATGCAGCACCTTGACCAAGCCACACCGTGACTATGCAGTTATTCAGCTCTGAACAGCCAGCCCACCCCTTCCTTCTGCATCCTGCTGCTTCCATCAACACCTCGTTCTTGGCACACCAAGCACCGGTATCATGCAGCCCCTGTGCTTCCCCCAGCACTCGGGTTTATTTCACTGAAGGAAGGCAGCACCTTTGCTTGGACTCCAAGGAGGTGGCTGGGCTCCCTGTCACTGCCTTCCCTTCAGTAGTTGCACGTTCTGAGATGAAGTTCTGAGTAGGAGAATTCAAGCTTTCCCTGAAAACACCTCTCTGTGCAGGGCTCAGCGTCCCTACATCCTTTCCCTCAGCAGAAGCAATAATGAGGCATGCTCAGTTTTTAGGGGGTGTAGCCAGAGATAAGGACTGTCCATGCATTTCCAGCTGTTATAAAGAACTTTGTCCTAGTGCTAAAGGGCTGGTAGTCCCAGGAGACTGGGTAGGAGGAAGAGGAGAAGGAGACTGGACTTGGGAACAGCACGAACATCCAGTTTAAACATCCTGTATCCTATCTGCAAGCCTGAAGCAGAGCCAGATGGGAAAGAGAGAATGGTGTCGCCTTGTTCTCCTCAGGGCAGGGCTGGCCCCGAGCCCGTCCAGGCTGGTGGGGTGTGCCTGTCCCCGCTGCCTCCCCTGCGGCACCTCCGCTGCCTCCGAGCGCGGCCGATGCAAGAGGAGGCTTTGCCAGCAGAGGGAACTGCAGACCGGATAATCGCTGCTTCCCCGCTGAACCACTCACCAAAACCCGGAGCAAGGCTGTCTCTCCTCTGCTCCCTTGGAAAGAGGATTTTCAGACTCCTCTGCCGCTGCTCTTGCTGCTGGTTGGTTTGGTTGTTGAGAGCTTTCTGTCTCAGGGGGCTGCTAAAGAAATCCATTCAAACAAGAAACCAATTGAAAGCACTCTGTTTACTGTATTAAAAAAAATAATACTAATCCTGCAAATCCCTATAGCTATCTTCTTGCTGCCATCTAGTGAAGGGGGAAAAGTACTACTTGAGTGACATAAGCAGAGGAAAACCTATCCCAGAGGCTTGTACTTGTTGAACAAATTTAACTTTGAATAAACTGCTTCAAAACAACCTTTAAAGTTGAATGAAGGTTTCCCTTTTGGAAGTCTTTTTCATAAAATGCCCTCCTAGGTCCTCGAATGGATTACTGCTGGTGAAAGCCTAACTTTGCCATCACTTTGTCTGAAGAACAATCCAAGAGTGACCATTTTGTTGTACTGAAACTCTTCACGCTGCTCTTAAAAGCTGTAGGAATTGTGGTGGTCTTTGCAGGATCAGGAAGTAAAGGAAGCTTTCACTGCCTTTTATATTACCATGAGTACATAATTACTGTAGGAGGATCACAAGCACAAGCCCTACAACCCCATCTGACTTCTCAGGCAAGGTTTTATAAGCAGAATCAAACTCCTTGTTAGGACCTGTGTGCAGGAGTCTTGTGTCCAGAGTCCTGTGCCTTAGCCATAAGATCTTCCTTCCCCTAAATAAAAATGGTGTGTTCCTGCATGCCTCAGGAATTTTTGGGAGGAAAGCCTCATCTGTGTGGCAAACAAGTGATAAACAAGGAGTCAGCAGAAACACAAACACAGCAGTTCCAGTTCCTGTTGCACTTCTGTCGTGCTTCCACGGCCTCTGGCTATTCCAGACCTGTGCTTTTGGCACACACCTGCCAGAGTGAGCTCTGCCTGCTTTCCCCACCTTGAGTTTTTATCTCTACCCCCCAACCATTTCCAAACAGCCAGACCCAGCACGGCATTGCCACTGCTTGTGCTTTTCCTGCACAGTTGCTCTTGCTGGTTTCCTGCTGTAACACAAGGGATAAAGTTATTCCCCCACCACTTCCAGCAGCTCCAGGGAGCTCCCAGGAGAGTAACTCCAGTCATCCCACCACCTTTTGTACTCTGCAGAAAATGATCCAATCACACATTTTGATGCTTGAACACCACTTTCCACCCTCCTTGTGTTTGCCTGGATATAGGATCCAAACCCTGACGTGCTTGCAGCAGTGAGCAGGGCTGTATTTTACGGAATCCATAGCGCGGGTGCGGGATTGCAACCTGAGAAAGCGCGCACGGCTCTTACTGTGCCCCTCAGCCTTGGGGGTCTCTCCGGAGTCTGTAGAGTTTTGCCCACCTCTGGCTCGATGCCGAGGAGCCGGGGGGGTGCCGGGGGCGGTGGGTGCCCGCTCCCCTCCGGTGGTCGCTAGATGTCAGCACGGGACCGCCGGCCCGGCCCCGGGGACGCGACAGAGCCCGGTCCGACAGACCCGCACTGCTCCCGGCAGGGACAGACCCCATCCCCATCCCCATCCCA
>VZUI01024400.1:0-157284 GCA_013401135.1 Cettia cetti | reverse complement strand
CGGGGGCGGCGGCGGCGGGGGGCGCGGCGGGGCGGGCGGCGCGGCCGAGCTGCAGCCGGAGCTGGCGGTGGCCGAGCACGTGCGGTACGAGAGCACCGGCCCGGCGCTGTGCACCGTGGTCTTCCTGCTCGTCTACTTCTTCGGCATGGCCAGCTCCATCTGGTGGGTCATCCTCTCCCTCACCTGGTTCCTGGCCGCAGGCATGAAGTGGGGCAACGAGGCCATCGCCGGCTACGCGCAGTATTTCCACCTGGCCGCCTGGCTGCTCCCCAGCGTCAAGTCCATCGCTGTGCTGGCTCTCAGTTCTGTGGACGGGGACCCCGTGGCTGGCATCTGCTACGTGGGCAACCAGAGCCTGGAGAATTTACGGGGCTTCGTGCTGGCACCGCTGCTCATCTACTTGGCCATCGGCTCCATGTTCCTGCTCGCTGGCTTCGTCTCTCTCTTCCGTATCCGCAGCGTCATCAAGCAGCAGGGTGGCCCCACCAAGACCCACAAGCTGGAGAAGCTGATGATACGCCTGGGACTCTTCACTGTGCTCTACACTGTGCCAGCTGCCAGCGTGGTTGCCTGCCTCTTCTACGAGCAGCACAACCGGCCCCGCTGGGAGGCCACGCACAACTGCCCCTGCCTGCGCGACCAGCAGCCCGACCAGGCCCGCCGCCCTGACTATGCCGTCTTCATGCTCAAGTACTTCATGTGCCTGGTGGTGGGCATCACCTCTGGTGTCTGGGTCTGGTCTGGCAAGACCCTCGAGTCCTGGAGGGCCCTCTGCACTCGCTGCTGCTGGGCCAGCAAAGGTGCTGCCGTGGCTGGGAGCACAGGGGCAGGAGCAGGTGGACAGGCAGTAATCACCACGGCAGGAGGACTTGGGGCCGGAGGTGGTGGCTCACTCTACAGCGATGTCAGCACCGGCCTGACGTGGAGATCAGGCACCGCCAGCTCTGTCTCCTATCCCAAGCAGATGCCCCTGTCTCAAGTGTGAGGAGGGGGAAAGAGGCCAAAGGTTAGGGAATGAGGGACACTGGCCTGCCTAAAATGCCCCCTCACTGTTTGGTGCCATTAATGAACCCCTAATGGTCCTTATTAGCCACAGCTTGTATAGAACAATGCAGCTGGCAGAGGCCCCAGGCTCCAACCCCCTCCTCCTTCCCCTCCATTCATATGCAGGGAGCATGTACTTCAAGGAGCCAGCTTATTATTTTGCTGGCAGAGGAGGGTAGAGGCTCACCCGTGTCTTGCAGAGGGCAAGGCACAGCGGCTTCTGAGTCACTCTGGACTAAGAGCAGCTCTTTACTCATGGTGGGGAAGGTCTTCCTCCCCGCCATCCTGAGGTGGGAGTCTGCTGGGGACTGCAGGTTTTTGGGATGTGGATGACCAGGCAAATGCCTTACAATATTGACTGAATCAAAACATGTCTTAATTATACACCCCAGCTAAATACGGGTTTCCTACATTAAAGGATGTATTTATATAATTATTTGTTACCTTGTACAGATGTGTAAAATATGTATATATCCAAAGCTATACAGTCTGTAAATTTTTTTGTAAAAAAGTTTAGAGGCTACCCCTGTAAGAGCAAATATGAGTATTCTATTTTGTCAATAAAATGACTTTTGATAAATGACTTTTTTCAAGCTTTTCTGCTACTCCCGCCCTGGTTATTCCAGCTGCTGTGTATTTAGTTAGTTCCATAAACTATGACCTACATTCATGCTCCAGTCATTATCTGTTAAAAAAGTGAGATATGTAGACACAAGAAAACAAGTCATTCAACAAGTTGTTCTGAAAAAGTGTTTGCCAAAACTGGGAGGTGCCTTACCATACTTCTTTCCTTTTTTGAAAGATGATGGTGTCTTTAAACTGAGCCTTTACAAAAGAGTCATCTCCCATGGCATGTTAAGTATCCTTTTAAAACGGGTGTTATTTTAGGAATGTGCACACCCACCTCTCATATCTGTTGTCTACACTTCTGTAAGCACCTGCCTTTCCTGGGATGCATACTGAAGTGTAAAAGGTTAATGTTTTAAATTCGTAGATCATGTACTATGGTGGAACAGTGAGTTGAGATTTGTTAGATCAATCTCTTCTTAACAGATTAAACTAACATCTTAACTTTTGTATATCAAATATGGTCCTTTTTCAAGAGAAAAGGTATTGTTCTTCTGTCAGGAGTAAGCTAATTTATTTGAGCAGAAGGCTGTTGAATTAACAGAAGAATGCTTTGGCAATTGTTGAACTTTTTACCTGTCTGCCCAGTGGCTCAGAACATCATTCCTTTAAGAGGAGCTAAATGAATAGGGTTAATCTGTAGGGAACTTGGTTTCTTTTGAGTTTGGGAAAACTTTGATCTTTTCTCTTCACCAAACGTGATGTATAGTCTGAAGTTTCTTTCCCTGCTGCCTGGTTCCTCTTGTTGCAGACCAATTGGCCACCATGGAGCCTTAAAGTTCTTCAATTAAAGGGACATGGGACTTTTTTTTTTTTCTTCAATTAAAGGGACATGGGACTTTTTTTTTTTTTTTTTTTTTTTTAAGAGGAAGACTTGTAACAGTTAGTGAACACCAGAGGGAAAAGGGAGAACAGCCTTTTAAACAGCTTTTCCCTGCATTGTTAGCCAGACTGCAGGCAGCAAGGCATGGCTTGGAGCATTATAGAAAAGAGCTATGAATGCCCTACAGGTGGTCTGCTCACATAATCTCCCCAATTTAAAACATTTTCCTTTACAGGACAATTGCATTACAAAACTCCCTTCTCTTTTGGTCCTAATTGAACCAAAGAACGACTACAAGATTTTCTTTAAAAACTGAGTGTCCAAAAAAAATTTTAAAATCTATTAACTAACATTCTAATATGTTTTCTAAATGAGAACACTCAGAATATCAGGAGTTAAAAGTGCATTAGACATTACTCCAGATATTTTTTACATCTGCTTATATTCTGTCAAATTAGCAATCATTTAAAAGCAATTGGTTAGGTTGTGTGCTAGCAGTGAAAAGATAGCCCCAGGTCCCTTATTAACCTGCCAATCATGATAAGAGATGGGCAGCTACCCTACTAATGACAGAGATATCAGTCAGGATTTGTGGGAAAAACCTTGTTTCATTGAGCACTGACTTGATTATTGGTGTCCCTTTCAAAGATCTCCCAACTTAATAGACCCCACTTCTACAAACTTGCCAGGAACATAAAAAGGAGTAATTTAAAATGCTCCTAACTCCTTGATGGGAAAAATAATTTTAACTTCTTAAATGCAAAGCAAATTCCACTGGGATTTACACATAGTACCTATTTATGCACCAACTGACCAGCGTCCGAATATTGACATAGCTGTAAGTTGAAAAGGCCGTGCTGTTTTTCTGTATTGCTGGAAACATTTTTCTCAAGGTAGTCGAAATATTTAAATCAACAAGGCACTTTTTCCTCCAGTCAGGTCTTCCTGCTGGAAGAAATCATTTCTGCGATAAAAATCTGAGTTGCTTCCCCTCCACCAGGTTCTAGCAAGGAAGACAGAGGAGAGGTACAGTCTCTTCTCTGAGAATTTGTTTAGATAAGTCTCTTGCAGGCTGCTGGTGTAGGTTGCTAACACTGAGATAAAAGCACTTCTTGGAAAAGAAGTAGCCCTATGGCTTAACCTACTCCAAATGAGGCAAGAGATGCTACAAGTGAACTAAAAAAAGGAGTTCTCAGAGCTAGCCAGGTAAACAAAATGCCTGCTTTGGAAGCGACTGAGTAGTAATGCAAAGGTTAAACAATGAAAATGAGGCAAAATTATCCCTAGAAACACAAACTTGCGGAAATGGAACTAAAGAAGCTAACTTAGAAGTGCAGATTTTTGTGAATCAGCATAAAATTTGTAGATAGGGAGAAACAATCAGAAACACCAACAGCAAGGCATTTAGCTACTCCAAAAATAAAAATCCACAGCTACAATGAACTTCACATTATTAGGATGGCCTTTATCAAACTTGAAGGTTAAATTTGTTATGAAGATCCAAAAAATATTGGTCAGGTGATACAAATGACATGTTAATTTTCAAGATCTGATGATAAACTACCTTCTTCATAAATTTGCCAGAGAGCTACTGAAACTAGCCCAAGGAGACCCATGGCCCCAGCCCTTGCCTGCAGAGCAGGAGTGCCAGCAGCCTCCCTGCTGGCGTAGGCTCATCCACGGGCAGGGACAGCACCCACACACTGGCTCTGGAGAGCTAAGGGAAAGCTTTGCTGTCACTGATGTGGCCCAAAGCACAACTTGTGTGGCAGCATTTGGGGGGCTGGATAAAGGCAACTGAGAGCCACCCACAGAAAGGTCAAACTGCTCTGTTCATGTGAGTGACCAAGTTAGCAGAAAAACAGAGTTTGGGATTTTTTTTCTTCTCTAATAAGCAAGACACCTTTAGAGAGCTCTTTTTTTTTCTTTTTTTTCTTTTTTTTTTTTTCTTTTTTTCTTCCCCAGGACCCTTCCTTGGTTTGCATGCTCCTGCTTCAGAAAGAGAATCTTACAGATCTTTCTTCTCCCTCCTGCAAAAACTGAAAAACCCTGCAGCCTCCCAGAGAGCTAGTCTAGCTTCTGGCGGGCCTCTTAAAAGGAGACAGAGCCATGCAGGTGTGCAGCAGAGCCTCAGCAGGGACACCACATATTCCCTGGGCCCTGCTGCTCAGTTCCTGGGAGCTAGCTGGAGGTGTGCTCCAAAGTTTCCCCTGTGCAGGAGAAGTTTCCCTGAAGCTTTGATAATCAATCACTTGGTTGGGAAGGGAGGAATTGGGAAATTCTCATATATTGTAATAATACGAATGTGGCCAGGCTTTCTGTTAAGGCTATGAAGACTAAGACTGGCACACAAGGAGTCTTTTCTCCTTCCTTACACAGTAATTAAAATATTGGGGTGCTCACCCATTAAACACTTCTTCAAATGTCATTAAAGCTGTCCCAGGTGGGGTAGAAAAACTGGAGGCAGTGGTGCCTCTGTGTAGACACTACCCACGGGTTTTTCACCCCAGCTTCAGAGCCTGGGCTTTTTCCAGGTTCCCTCAGGAGGACACATCTCCAGACACCTGAAAGTAGTTTGTAGAAGAAAGCAGCAACAGTTTTTTACAAGAGGAAACTAGTACTGGGAGACAAGGCAGAATGCCCAAATTTAGAAAGGAATCACTAGCTGAGAAAGAAAGACCTTGGGAGAATCCGAGTTCTACTTTGAAATAGAAAAATTCAATACAAGACCACTTCTTGATCCCAGTGACTGTGCTCAACACACAAGCACTACATGCAGTGCAAAAGCCAAGCCTAGCCTGCACAGTAAGTCAACCCTCTTAACCAATAAAAACATGACACTTTACATGGGTTAGACTGGCCACTTAATGTGAGGGAAGAGTGAACTAGCGATAATGTACACTGAAAAATTACAAAAGATGCTCCTGGAGTGAAAACTCACCTACAGTCAAGATCATGCTGGAGAAAAGCTCAGTGTGGACCAGTCAAACCAGCTTGTGGAATCACAGCCATTCTCCAAAGTGCCTGTTACAACCTGCCTGTAGCTCCCTGCTCCTGCACCCCATTCCAGAGCCACACAGCCTGTGTTTCTCCAAGCACACACTTCCACTCCCACACACCATGGTCACTGCAGCTTCTGTCCCAACAGGGAAGTGAGTGAAGAGCAATCTCTCTCCATTACCCATCCTGCCCATGTTCCCTCTCTTTTTGTCCTGCATACCAAAGCTGGATGGTATGGAAAATACAGCACAACTCTCCCTAGAATTAAGGAGGCTGGGCAATAAAGGTCACCCTGAAAACAACAGGATGAGACTAAGAAGAATAAAGAGATCTGAAAATGTCAGTCCAAAGAAAAAACATTAAACAAGGCAGGCTCCCAGCATGTGGTCGTGATGAGTTCTAGGCAGCCTTTAAGAGAACTCAATTAGAAATCTTCAGACAGCTCTATTTATTTAACCTTTTGTAACTGCCCGTCATTACTGTGATCAGGTATATGAATTTCACTAGTTCAGCAGAAAGAATCACACATCATAAATGCTATGGTGGTATGGAAATAACTAGTGTCTGGTATTAAAATGTGGAGCAATAAGCTGAGGTGACTAAGGATAGTCAAATCACCTCAGAAACTAGTACCTAAGGTCAAATGCTGAACCAAGATTTTTGAACGCTGAGATAACACTTCTTCACTCCTACTAGTCTCTTATCTGTGATCTCAAAACACTTGACATTCACTTGTGAATTAATAGTAAAATTTCTTCTTGTGAGGCTGAAATTAAAAGTAATAATACCCAGGCTAATAATGCTTTAAAGCAAATCTAGGAAAAAACCCTGGGTTTCCTGACTCTGTGTGCTCCATTTAGTGAGCACTTTCTCACTCCAGTGCCCTCGCCCCCGGTGTCCCGCAGCAGCCCCCACAGGCCCCGGAGTGTCCGGGTTTGCCAGCACGTTTCAAATCCGCCCAGCCCCATCGGGCCGTGGATGCTGCAGGGCTGAGATGAAATCGGCTTGTACAAGACTGGAGGAAAACTGCTCATTGCTCCCGTTCTCTGAGGCAGGCAGGTGCGGAAAAGAAGGTTTACAGCGATTCTGGAGCGGCAGCGGGCAGGGAGCGCGGCAGGCGGAGCGGCTGCGGCAGCAGAGGCTGTGCGGGCACGGCCGCGGGCGGCCTCGGCGCTGCCATCCCGCAGTGCCCTCCGCTGGGGAGACCGGGAATTTCAGCTCCTTCCTCCGCTCCCGGCGCCGCTCCCGCGGGCTGCCCGCTTTGCCAGCCCTGCCGGAGCTGCTCCTCCCCGCGGAGCGCGGCGGGGCCGTGGCGGGAGGTGCCAGCCCCGCTGACCCCGCACACACCGCTGCTGACGCCCTCCGGCACGGCTCACCACCGCTGCAACCAGCAGAGCAGAATATAGAACTAAGACCCTCTTTCCTAAAATCCAGCTTTCCAAGAAAATAGAAATTTAGTCAGAAAGATGTGGCCACATTCCTGTAGATGCCTAACATATTATTAAGAAGAAAGCTGGCCTTCTTCTCTTGAGCACTGACTTCTTTAATATGTTGCATTAAAAAAGAGGTTCTTTTCCCATCAGTTTTGCCTTATGTGTGACTTGTTAGATATTTTCAGGTATCCATTAAATGCGTTAGTTAGAAGTCCTTTCCTCCAAATATCTGTCATTGATAATTTTATGTGACATTCTTCACAAAGAAGAGTAAGTCTCAAATTATTTTTTTTCTGCTTGATTTTTTTTCCAGAAATAAACTTACAACCAGAATGTCTCATTTTCAAAGCTTCTGAAATTAGAAAGAATAGTTTTCATGCTATGAACAGACTTGATTCAAAATGTATTTGAGACATGATACCTTCATAATTTCTCAGTGGTTGAAATCTAAATGCTCTCTTTCAATGTAAATCAGATAATGTAGCCATCTGGCTTAGGAAACAAATGACTTGCTTTGGCCTTCTGTCCAGATGTAGGGAGAAAACAGAATTAAATCTGACTTTTAGGAAAGGAAGGGAAACGTTTCCCGTGCAGACCGTGCAGTTTTGGGCACTGTGTGTACATCGATGCCATCCGGAGCTGCAGCCACTCTGCAGGGAGATGCACGACTTTCTCTCTCCAAACCTGTGGGGTGGAAAGCACATTTATCATTGTGGGTTTAAAACTGAAGTTACTTTTTTTGCAAAACTGTAGGGAAGAAATATTTTGCTATAACAAGTTCTAAAAATCTTAGTTTTCCAGGACACAGAACAGGGCATTAGGAATAGCCAGACCAGGAAACCACGGAGACCCACATGGAGCTTCATTGCTGCCATCCTCGAGCTCATTAGTGTACAAGAATTGTGTGTGTTGTTTTTAGCAGCTAAAGAGTTATTTATGGCTTCTATGTTCTCAAGCCAAAGTGAGTGAGGGGTGCAACCAGGGCAAATGCATCAGAGCAATGCAAATCACTGACAAGGCATCGTGAATACAAGCTGAGCAGAATTTAAATACAATCCATGAATGAGAGGAAAGATTTGCATGAGGGAAAGAATCATTAGAATCTGATTTAACAAGCAGTACATAAAATGGGCCTTTGCAGCTTAAAATGAAGCAAAGCACATTCACATTATACATTCTTAATGAAAAAAAGCAAAATCACAAAAAACCTAATTTATTAGTAGAGCTTGGAATAGAAATGGTTTTCACAGAATACCTTTAGATCCTGATTCAGAAACTTGTGCTTGATTGCTTTCTTGAAAAGAAGTGGATCATAAGCATGTAGGGTGGTAAGGACTATTTAAGTGCATGCCAAAGTCCTATTGATTTCAGTGAGATTTTATAAGATACTTAAAGTAAGCATGTGCATAAATGTTTTCCTGAACAAGAGTGCTTTTCTGAATTAGGGTTTAACCCATGAATTTACACAGTGCTTTCAAACATAATTCCTTTTGGGAAAATAGAATAGACAAGAATTTTATTTTTAAAATTGTGTATTTCTACATGTCCTAAAAGAAGTTAATGGAAAATTATTCTGGATAAAATTTTCTGTAAAGTCCAAAAGCCAACAGTGAACAATCTGTGCAAGCTGAAAGTAAATAATACAGCAACTTTTATAGACTGACTGTTGGTTTCATCTCAACTAAACTATGGGAAGTTTTGAATAGAAGGTGTTACATAGATAATTTCAGTCTCTTGGAAGGAAAGCGGTAAGTTGTTTTACATTAAATGATATTATATTCGTCTTTGAGAAAAGTAAGAGCGTTGCTTTTAAGAAACACCTGCCATTTTTTTTGTTTCCAGTCAGTGATCATTAATATTGGGCAGAACAAACTTTTTATGTAATGTTTCCTAAAATAAAATGTGTCTACCTCTAAATGTCTTGTACTTCGAAGTAATGACTGAAGTGGCAGATTCTGATGCAACTGTGTTTTCCTGATACTAAGAGATCAACTGTCTCTGTCAACACCAGACAATATTTTTATTTCGATAGAGGCATCGCTCCAGCTATGCATTTTAATTTCCTACCATATTCCTCTGGAAATACAACACCTCTTTTACGTACTTCTCTCAACTAAGTCTTTAGCAGCAACACACATGGGAATTCAAAGAGCTCAGTGTGTGACCAAGTGGCCATGTTGACTATACTTGTGAAAGTCAGACTCCAGTGTCAATTTTTCTTTTGGCATTTTAGAAGATTTTGGGGTGTTGTTGTGATGGCTTGCAAGATGTCTTTTTGAAATCTATGAATGGTATGACCAGTGTGATTTTTGTCTTTTGTGCTCTCTTTCTAAATAATTCTACTGTGAAAATGTTTGGCATCATATGCTATTCCAGGTCAACAGCAATACTCCCAGCTTAGTTTTCTGTGTCTCTTTTGTTGAATAAAAACCAGTATCACATTTGTTGAAAGGTAACATCCTCTATAGTAGTACTTCCCTAGCTGGTGTCACTGTTTAAATATTTTTCAACATATTCATACTTTCTTTTTTTTCCTCCTCCCTCCTCCCCACCTCTAAGTGTCATGTTTAGGTAAAGGCTGAGGTTCAACTCAAGACTAGTACATGTAAATACAGGTAGGTATCTCAGTATAGTTTTTTTTTTTTTTTTTAAGATAAGACATTTTATGAACTCTTATTGTAGTCAATAGAGTGTTAGAAATGCAGTCTGTAGGTCGTGGAAGCAGAATCTGGACTCTAAGTAACTTGTGGGCCTCAATTCAGCTGCTCAGACATGGGCTCCAGGTGATCCTGGAGATTCCTGTGCAGTCTCTACCTGCCTCTCCAAATGATCATGGGTCTCCTGAAATTTTCTGTCATGTCTGAAGGACACAGGTGAATATCTCAGCTACTCTCTGGCAACTCTAATAACATGGGATACTTTTACAAGGCAATTTACTGCAGCCCAGATCTGGATTTGACCAGATCTCCTCAAAGAGTAGTGGTATTATGGACACCAACCTCACAGCTATGCAACAAAGCATAGGTGTCTTAACCCTGAGCTAAACCCTCCCAAGAGAGGCTCGTGATTATTTTTATCATCTCTGTTGCAAGATATTCAGTATTTTCTTGCTGATTTTTTTTTTTAAATTGCTGTTTCTGCAAATTTTACTTTTTTTTGCTGGGTTCTCTCATATCTTTGTACAAGATGGCACAATATATAGTTTTGATTGTTCTGTAGAGAGGTTTCTTCTTAGCCACTGCTCTGACCTCTTTGACCCCTTAAAAGCACCCTGCACATTGTCTGCTAAGGATTTGGAGGGGGGAGTGTTGTTCTTGACAAGGTCTTTGATTGGTATAATAATAATTTATTCAGTATAATCATAATTTATTGAAAAGATGTTATTTTAGTATCATCTCTTTTGGCAGTCTTTTCACATGCTTTCTTCTACCTCTTTGTGGTGTATTAACTTCTTTGGTCTTTACTTTAGGTTTTATTTTGCTTAATTTTGCTTAATTGCTGTTGCTTAATTTCCTGACAAAATTTTAGAAAGGCTATTATTTACTTTGGTTTTCTTCCTTTTTGAAGATTTAATTTATCCAAAATTTAAGACCACCTAAAGTATATAACCACATATGCTTAAATCATGCAAGTTCCATCAGCTCCTCTAGAGAGCAGCAAATATGTTCAAATAAAATAGTAGCATGATTCAACCTTGTGTTTCCTGAAACAATGTCTTTGGTAACTCAGCTTGCTAAGTATTGCTAAAGAGCAAAAAACTACAAGGAACAAAGGTATTATACCTGAGCATGGCATTTTGAGCATTGAATTTGAGAACTGTGCTAGCCCTGGTATTTAGTGTGGAAGCCTCCTACCCTCTCCATAAGCCCAACACCAGCTCACCATTATCTTATGGCAGAGGGGAAAGGAAGGCAACAGGGGTTCAGCCTGGGCCAGGAACCAGACTTGGATGCCCACCAGATCTGTGGGCTGTAAAGCTTCCATCTTTACACAGCACTGGCAGCCAAGAGGAAGCACTCACTCTCAGAAAAACACCCACAAGTTCTCTATCCTCATGTCCATCAGTGGGTGTTTGACAGATGGGACTCTGGTTCCTGGTGTGCACTAACTAGGGCTTAAGGGAACTTGACGCCTGACAGTGAGCCACAGCCTTTTTTTTTTTTTTTTTTTTTTTTTTTTTTTTTTTTTTTTTTTTTTTTTTTTTTTTTATGAAAAATAGCCAAGGTAATGTAAAGTCTTCCTAGCTACAGTCCTCTTCAGACTAATGCCACCATGTGTTTGGACCTAAATACTACATAAATCTTCAAGAGAAGGACAAAGGTCCCTCTGTTCTTTGAGACCAGTCTCCAAGCACAACTGACAGCTGCCTGCATGATAGCTTGCACAGCTGGCACAGTCCCAGCAAGGCAAACTCATTCTGATGGGAAAACCCATATAACAGAGCCTCCAGAAACATGCTCACGTTCGCAGACCTCTCTGGTAAGGGTTTCTGCCAATAAAGCTTTTTGGTCTGTATTGACTTTTTAAGGAAGCTTTTGCAAAGGCTTTTTCTCTCAGTTAAAAGCCTGGTCAATTAAGCCAACCCCAGAGCTGCAAAAGGCCCATGGCTGTAAGCAGAGCAGCTTTTCCTCAGTTTCCTGTGACCTACATTGCATATCTTCACCACTACCACCTGTGCTGGTGGCAATCACCTTCCCCAGGGTCACCACCTGACCTCTGTTTAGATACAAAGAAGAGTGAGTGACAATTCCAGATGGACAGAAAATATCACCAGTGTAAGAGTGACTGCCAAGACCACGATGAAGCAAGGGATCCTTTCTGGAAAATGGATTTACCATGAGTTGGCATCTTCCATTGCCTCAAGGATGCTCAGCTCGTCCCAGCATGCTAGCATAGCATGGAGGAGGAGATGGATGGACTCAGGCAAAGAGGGAAAAAAACCCAATGCTTTGTATGTAGCTGAAGACTATATTAATCACATTTTCCCCTTTCCTGTGTCACCCTTCATAGGAGGATCCTGCCTCTTCTGTAGCTGCGTGGCTTCTGCTGGTGGGCTGGATCAGTCAGATACAGCAATGCAAACAATCTGCTAACCAAGTTCCACCTCGTTTTTTGGAAACACACTGCCAAAGACCCTGGAAACTGTGGAAGTGGTGCTCCTGGGTGGATGGTGGAGGCTGTAGCTTGCTGCTTTTTGAGGTGTGTGCTGGCAGCTGGGGCAGCCTCACACAGAGCGCAGCTGATGGACTGGAGAAACACAGCCTTCTGCACCATGAGAGCCCTCCTGGCATCAAGGCAGAGAGAATATAAAGGCACTGGCAAAACGGAAAGTAGCTGGCACTTACCAGCACTTCCTCTTTACAAACTAATTCCTGCAAAAACTAGCATGAATTCTAACATGGAAATTGCAGGGAACACTCCACCAAAAGAGCTCAGTGCTCAGTGAGATGGTGGGTGAGCTCTTGTCAGGTGCTGACTGAGGCACCCACACCCTCCTGATGTGCTTTGTATAGTCCATTTTTGAGGAAGATCCTGATGATTCTCCAGTCCAAATAAATTTATCTCTAGTTAGCTTTGCAGGCACAGACTTGTGTTCACAGTTGTATTAAACAGTTGCCTCATCTGGCATTAGCTTTGCAACAGTTTCTCAACGTAACTCTATAGCCCAGGATTAGTTTCAAGAGATCTACTAAGTTCTCATTTATCAACAGAAGTCCACTGTGTTCGAGGTGCTCATTCTGTCTTGGCAGGGCCTGCAGGCTGCCTGAGGGATGCAGAGGGCAGCTCTGTACAGACTGGAGAGACAGGAAAGTTGTATTTTGGTGTCCCAGCTGAACTATTGTAATGATGTCTGCACATACTCCAAAATAAGGGCAGAATTTGTATAGAATTTGGTGTCAGAAAGCAGTGTGGAACTATAGTTCAGCTGACCTGGTGCCCAGGCTCTAATGGGCTGAATCCCAGGTTCCACACAAGAATATTACTGATGGATACCAGTGAGTACATCAACAGAAATAAACAGCCTAAATGTTTTGCTTGAGCCTTTGTTTTTAATTTGTAGCAAAACTTCTCAAGAGATAAAGTGTGCTGAGCCAAGTGTGCTGAGCCAAGTTGTTTCTGGAAATGAGCCTTGCAGGAATATTTCAGGAACCTCATGGACAAATAAAGCAACTGTTTGGATGTTTTAATCAATTACTGGGGGTTTTTTTCCCCTATACTATTTTAAGGATTTTTGCTGAAGTACAGAGAGCTAAGTAAATAGGGATCATAAGACTGTTGTTCTAAGGGGTTGTCAATATTTCTGTATAAAAGTCATGGAAGATATTTCTCAGATATGGGTAATTTGAAGAAAACATTTCGTATATATTTGCATGTTTCAAAGTCTATTACTATAAGCTCTGAAAATTAGGATTGATTTATTCTAAATTGAAGTAGCTCGGTGTTTCATGTAACTCCAGGGCATGAGGTGGATTGTTGCCACATCTGTCTATCCATATTACAAAAAATATCTATTTTGGACCATTCCTTAGTACTGGGTCATCTTGTGAATTTCATAAAGGTTGGTAGTCCATGGGATCAGTTCTGAGTGGCTGATGGGAGAGTGAAGTGGGGCTGCACTGCAGGTCCTGTGGTTTTCTCCAGTCATTCAAACATTAGGTGCCATCAAGTCATCAAGTTGCACATGGAAGTTTCTGGTGAACCTGTACAAACAGGAATCTGTCAATGCATCACAACTGGTAAACTGTGCTACAGATACTCCTTATTTATGTTTCAGAGAAATGCCTTAGAAAGAGGCTTGCTGAAGGAGAAAAAAGCTTGGATTTGTTAGCCAATGCATACAAGTTGTTCGTCTGCCTTCCTTTGAATATCTCCACTAGACCTCCAAAGATAGCATAGAGCTTTAAAGTTTGTGCCACAAAGAAGGAGCTCATTGCACCGTACATTGTCTGTCAGAAGTAAGAATCACTCACACTGACTCATAGAGAAATGAGCAGAAGGAGTGGGTGTTTAAGTGGGTGTTTAATTTGTCAGGACAAGTAGGCCTCTGAAATCATCTTATCCTGGTTTCTTTAAAAAAAAAAAAAATTGCCTATCTTCAGTGCAAGGAAATGGCAAGTCATCACAGCGGACAATGCAAAATTTTATTCTGCTAGGTCAAGATCTCCTGTTTATTTCCATTATTGTTATTTCTTTGCTAAAGGTAAAGTTTGCAGTGACAGAAAATGCTGTGGTGCCCAAAGTCTCACTGGCAAAATAGATGTTACTCACATAGGAAAGCAGAAATGAAGGAAATTACTTCTGATTGCTGAACCCAAATCCCCCATCATTCTTGAGAGCACCATATACAAGCCTCAGATTCTAACAACAAGCTCAAAATCTGCCATCATCCTCACTCAGTAAATTGTTCATCAGTGAAAGCTTTTCAAAGCTAATCCAATACTCAAAGTGTTACCTGCAGACACTGAATTAGAGACAGTTCTCCACCTCCTGGCATCTCCACAGTGTGAACAGCACAGGATTGTAAAACTGTTCTTGAACTTAGCAGTGCGTGTGCACTCCCATGAATAAATTACAGATGTGGAGATGGCCTGGGACCTCCTGCCTGTCAAACCAAATGGAAGGAAACAGACAGTAAAGTGGGAGAAATCAGAAGCTGGTGAAGCAGATTGTGACTGTAATCTATCTACATGGATAATTTTAACTCAGAGATGCAGTTGATAGATTCTGATTTCTGCCTTAGTGAAGTAATTTTTCAGAACTGGCATTACAGGGTATCACAGGCCAAGAGTTCATGCTATGAGTGAGCAGAGACCATCTTATCTGCTGAACATTTTAGCAACTCAATTACTATGTAGGACGTTGTAAAATTACTTCTCTGTCAGTTGAGAACATTGGGCTATTAAAAGTAGATCAAAAGACAGAAGTTAAAGAACAGCATTTTGAACTAGTCTACTGTCCTATTTTTTGAGATGTATTTCTTTATTGTCCTAAAATACTAGAAGCAGTAACAGTAACAATTTATCTATTCTCCGTTGTAATCATGACATTACAATAATATAATGTCCAATTAATATGCTCCTTTAGGATTTCTTTGAGAAAGCTAATAACTGACATAATGATATATCATGTAAGGGCAGATAATAACTTGAAAGAATATATTGAGGATGTCTCTACATTGCTAACTTCAAATTTAATACTTATTCTGGGCTGAACTGAGATATTCATGGAGAACTGCTGCTGACAGGAAATTATACATTCCCTAGACACCTGTCTAGAGTGTCTTCCACAAGAGCAGAGAGTCACAGCTTTCTGTTATGCTGCTGAGAGTAAATCAAAGTGACCCAGTATAAAAAGTGCAAGAAGAGGATAAAGTGATTATAACTGACTAAAACTTGGCTTCTAAACTAGTTTGACTTTTATTTTGGTATTTAAAAATATATTTCAAGACAAAAAAAGAAACTGAAAAAAAATTGTTTAGAGAAAAAATAAAATCTATTTTCGTTAGAGGTAACAAAATTGATTTTTTTTTCAGTCATGCTCAAACTGCAGAAACTTCCAGCGATACTTGATTTTGCTACATAGAAAACATGAAAATTCTGTGTCTCCAGCAGCCTGCTAGATATTTATTTAGCAAGAGAAGTTCAATTGAAGTGCAATTGAAAATATTAAGAAAACATTTTTAGGTCATTTTATAATTTTTCAATAATTTTTTTTTTCTTGCATGAATACTATTTTATTGTAGATTTTCTGATCAGTTCCACCTCTTACTTCCAGGGAGTTCAATTTCTTTATGTATAGTCTTGTGGTCAGTACCACATGAGGATGGATGAGGGAAAAAAAAAAGTATATGAGATGAGATAAGATGAGATGAGATGAGATGAGATGAGATAGATAGATAGATAGATAGATAGATAGATAGATAGATAGATAGATAGATAGATAGATAGATAGATGTATCTTCTGTATTGTTCCATAATGCCACCACAGGGTGCAAGTGACACCTGCACTTTGAGCACAAGACAAATTCCTGAGGGCAGTTTTAGGAATATTGTGCTTTCAACCCATCTTTGAAATGCTTCTCTGAAGTAGATGGGTTAAGAAATTATTTAAAGACACATTGGTAAACATAAATAAGAACCTTCTGTAGCATACGTACTCAGGTATGTAATAATTTCTGGAAGGACTTACAAAACCAAGACATGAGTTTAAAATACTAAATTTTTGTTTTAACAGCAGAAAGCCTTGCTGCTTCTTTGCTTCACATCTATCAGTTCTTTTCTCACTCTAAGACATCTACAGCACCTCCACATTCAGTGACATTGAATACAAGGAGAAATTAGAGGTGATCCTCTTTGTTTTTTCAAACAGATCTCTTTTTTTTTTGCTATTTTCTCCTCCCCACTGTGGATGTCCATCCCAGCAATCACTTAATCTCTTTGAGCTCTGGACGTTCACAATAGTTCAAATTTCCTTTACACTTCTTCCCTTGGTCTTCCCTTTCTGGCAAATCCACACAGTCTTTGTAATTAATAAATGTGACTTGGAGAAATAGTAGTAAAAGACTCTGAGTCATTGACCTAGGAGCAGGTTGTTGATTCCAGAGGTTTCTATTCACTCCCCAGGGAAAATTCCACACCTAATTTTTCTCTTTTAATATGCAGTTTTTATAAACACATTAAGTGCTTATTACACTGACTGAATTATTTGTTGATGGATCCACAAGTCCTAAAATCAGCCAGGATTGCAGAGGAGCAACACAACCCAAAGGCCAGTCTCTGCAGACTAAGGAAGACATCCACTAATTTCACTTTCCATTTCAAACACAAACAGGATCTTTCCAATTGGAAGTGAGACTCTTCAGTCATTAAAAAATGTCTAACCAGAGACAAAAAGCCCAAACTGTGTCCAGCCAAAATGCATTTATTATTTTTCCTACCCTATTTCTATCTCATGCTGTGGGATGTATGCAATGGACTGAATCCATATTTGTTCCTTCCATTCCTTCTCACATCTGAGAAGATGCAATGAATCATAAAAGGTTTCATTGTTGCAATATTTTGTCATGGCATGTGTAATCAGCACACACCCCATTAAAGAGGCTTTGGAGGATGAGAATTTTAAATATTTAATATTTTTCTGCCTACAGTAAGTTTAATAATTAATGCTGCTTCTACCCTAGAAATGACAAATCACACAAAAAGCAGGCATGATAAAAGAAACAAACAGAGCTAATAGAGAGGAAAACCTTACTTAGAAGGTAGTAATTAAAAATGCCCATAGCCTACCTCAGGATCCCAAAGTACTTTGCTCCTGACCCCAAGGTTCTGTCTATCTATTAAGCCACCTAATTTTGGGGGAATGCAAAAGAGATAATTGTTAGTCTTTACCTTACACATGTGAGAAATAATACACAGGTGTGATGAGCCTGTCTTGAAGACTTCTGCACCCACAGGAGAGAAAAGAAAGAATGTGAAAGCTGTTGTCCCTTCATGTCCTGTACATAGGACCCAGCCCTTGAGTTACTGCAGAACCTTGTTACATGGCAGCCCAAAAGCAAGACTAGATCTGTGCCTGGTCTGAGCAGCATCATAGCTACTCCAGCATCAAGTAGTATCTACAGATACCAGTTCCTGATACCCTCTGAATAATTTGCTTTATAAGACACCACCACGAGCACATTTCTCTGGGTACATGCTCCTCCACATCCACTCCCACTGATGATCTGCAGGTATGTGCAACCTTCAACCCCCACTGACTTGTAGCTAAAAGAAAATTCATCTCACACACTGCTGTGCTGTAGTGCTGGATCACGCTTATGCAAATGTGACAGAATTAACACTGAAGGAAAGAACAAAGTATAACTGTAATAAAACCTTCTGTGATTCACTCAATTTAGACATGTTTTCAAATTATTAGCATTATAAGTCTGTCAGACAAAGAGGGCAAGCACTTTCATGTAGACATTCCCACTGTATCCTTTTTCCAGGGTAGAAACCATTTTCCCTAAACCCAGGTCTGAGATAATCATATTGTGGGAGAAACAGGAATATCCAGAAAGTGACTCACCTTTAGAGACCCTAAAAGAGGTCAGGTGACTCATTCCCACCTCCTGAAATTGAGAGCCCAGTGTGACTATGTAAGGCTGAGAAGTAACACCCTGTAGATGTGTCAGTGGAGCCAGAGCATGGGCATTGCTGCTCAGTCCCTGTCAAGCTGCTGGAGCACTCCCTGACACCCTTCTGCCTCACACTTTCTTGTTACCTCCTGAGAAATTCTCAAGCACAGGACCATGCCCAACAGCTAATGTGGATGCAGCCACTCTGTTTTTCAGGTTATTGTAGTTCATATCATGGTTTGGGATGGAAGGGACATTAAAGATCATTTAGTTCCAAGGCCCCTGCCATAGGAAGACACACTTTCCATTAGACCAGATTGCCCAAAGCTCCATCCAACCTGACTTTGAACACCTCCAGGGATGGGACATCCAGGACATCCACAGCTTCTCTGGGCAAACTCTTTCACTGCCTCACAAAGTAAAAAAATTCTTCCTTGCATCTAATCTAAACCTACCCTACTTCAGTTTGAAGCAATTTCTCCTTGTCCTATCACTACATGCCCTTGTAAAAAGTCCCTCTCTGGCATTCCTTTAGGTCCCTCTAGGTACTGGAAGGTGTTATAGTTGAATATCTCAGGCATGGTCAGGCCACAGCTGGCATCAGTGTCAGAGAAATGTACTGCCCAGGCACTGCTAGCTGGGAGAGGTATTGTCTTCAAGCAGTAAGATCCAGGGATTTTAACACATTAACACTTTGCTACGAAACAACTGTTTTTATTTTATTCACTCTCTAGACTTCTTGAATATCCTGTCTTAGAGTGGGCTTTGAGAATTTAGTATGAGGAGATAATTAGGCTTCTGACAGTAGAATACATATCTTTGCTAAGCTCAATCTTTTGCAATAAAACTAGGTTAGAGTAAACAAGTGTTCACACATACTCCTGGAAAACCAGGTCAATCACATCAGTGACAGTCCACAGCCTTTTTAAACCATCTACATGCAGAAAAACATAAAGATGTCACATTTTCTAAAGAACATGTCCCTTAGAGTAATACCCTTCAAACTCTTATCCGAAGGTTTTGCTTCTTTTCTAATGGAGGAACGTAGCATATTAGTGTCTCTGCAGCATAACCACAGCCAAGGGATTCAGCTGAAACTCCCTGAAGCCTCTTCAGTCCTGTCAAAGTCACAGCATATGTTCACTCTGGCTTCTATACCCATTCTGACTTTTTTGACCTCAGGTGGCTAGTGCTGCTATAATTTGATTGTGCATCAGAACTTTTGAGCTCAGCTGAAGGGTAGAACCCTAAAAGCTTGCTCTGAACATCAGAGGAAGAAACTCCAAGGGGAGACTCGGTCTGAGGTCTCAAAGCCAGGGCAGTGTCTTTCATGAAGCCTTGCTGAAGTCTGGGTCTCACCTGGCTGCAGGGAGTTCCCTGCTGGTCGCTAGCACACAAGGGTCCTTCAGTGCTCTGCTGCTTAACAGCAAGGTCTCCTGATACACTGCACTTATTGCTGCTGAGGTTAGTGCTGGCACTTGGCTGAGGGGCACCTGCAGGATGAAGAACAGCCTCTTCTTCCTCTTCAGAGAGAAGAGAGCAGGAGCCATGACTGGTCTGACAGCTATTTGCTTCTGGGCCATCCCCATTTTGAGGTGGAGAGGAGCTACTGTGCTGGATTGGGGGAAGATGTAACATGCATTCTTCGTCTGTGCAGAAGTTTGCCAGCAGCTTGTTCTTTTGGTTTCTTGCTGTCATTCTCCGGAGAGCACAGATGAGATCAGCAAGGCTGAGCAGGAAGGACAGAGTGCTGACCCCCCAGATGAAAATCATCATGATGGATTTCTCCGTGGGCCGGGAGATGTAACAGTCGACAGTGCTTGTGCAAGGTGAGTGGTAGCATGAAAAGCGGTCAGGAACAGAAAATCCAAAAAGGAAGTATTGCACAGCTGCAAAGGCAACCTCAAGTAGGGTCCTAATAAAAAGATGAACAGTATATGCCCCTGAAAAATTGAGGACACTTAGGTTGTCTGTACCACAATCTACTCTATTGTCAACTGCACTTCTACAGAGCTCCTTCACATCTTTGGGCCTTGATAAACCCTTGTTCCTCTTGCACCCGTGCACCAGACAGTGCATTCTTACAATGTACAGAGCTACCTTGTGCAAAACATAAATGCTGAATGCAGCATAAGGCAGCAGGATAGACACAGTCTGAATGAGCCAGAACCTAAAGTGAGATACAGGAGAGAACAAGTCATAGCAAACGTTGGAGCATCCTGGTTGCAGGGTGTTGCAGACGAAGCGCTCCTGCTCATCTTGGTAGAGGGGGTAGCCTGCTAACACCACCACTGCCATCCGCAGCAGAATTATGAACATCAGCCAGATCTTCCCTGCAAGAGAAGGACAGGTAAGAAAAAGAGTCAGAGCCCAAGAAGGAAGGCAGGTCCTGCACTGATGCTCTTTCTATACCTGAGGCATTTGAAGAAATAGTCTCCTCTCTAACTAACAACTTTTTTTTTTTTTTTTTTTTTTGACTGGGACTGAAAATCCAGTGAGAATGTATAGCTGACATATTCCATAATCTTCGTCTAGACTCAACAATGTAGGAGTTAAACATACAATAAGCCATGCCAACTGAAACCTAATAAAAAACTCTTATAAAAATGAGATCAAAACTGATTAAACAATCCCATTTCACTTACAGCTTTTCATTTTTGTTGGATTCTTCTACCTGAATTTTGTCCTATTTCAATAATACAGATCAGGGAACACAGTATGAGACTCATCTAGACAGAAAAGATTGCTCCATGACATAGTATTTGTTCTTGGTCTTGGCCATGACATTGTATGTAAAGTTTACTTTGGCCAACAAAATCTCTTTGTTATGTCTAGAATGGTATTTACTAGCAAGCTATTAATAAGTTATTATTGTTCTTATTAGCAAACTTATACAGTGTCCTACAAATGTACTTTTGTCTGTGCAGATGTGTGCCCCAGACATTTCTCTCTGTTGCTTCTTTTGTTGCCTCACCTTGGCCATGATTTCCAACCTTCGTTCACCTCAGTGAGCAGCTTTTCTCCACTCAGACCTAAAGTTCCCTTCTACCAAAACATTCTATGATTCTGTGAAAGTCTAAAACCTTTTCCTGGATGGGAAAGCTTAAAGATATACCATTCTGTTGTCAAAAGTTAAAAATGCACTCTGTACAAACACATATTCAACATCTGAAGTTAACTTTAGCATTTGAATTTCTCATGCTTCCTTCTGAATCTCATCACCAATTCCCAATACAGTTTTGAGAAAGTAATTTCATTTAATAATCAAGAAGAAAGGAAAATAACTGCTTAAAAACAAAAATGGGGGAAAACACAACATAAAACAATTGTAAGATTAATTTTGTTTTAAAGAATTGTTAAGACACAAATTGCAAACACAGGCAGAGAAACAGCAAGACTCAGTGACTAAAGAGAAGTGTATTATGCAGAGTTAATGGCTGAAAAATGTGCTGAAAAGCTCAAGTCATTCATAGTGAATGCACATCTCATATGCACACAAGGTTTTGAGTGCAATCTGTGAAATAGCACCAATACACACTATAAAGGATTTTTAAAAATCCAGATCAAAAAGCATTTTTCTATAAACTATACAATTATTTATGGGTGCTGCCTTGGAGAATTTTAGTCCATATTTCCCATAAAGCTATTGCCCAGTAGTTACTGTGAATTTAAAATATTCAAATATTTCCACAACGTAGTGTGATACCTATTGTTGTACTGAACATACAGTTCAAATGCCCTCTGAAAACCATTTGTGGCCAGTAGACTGATTGTGGGCTAGAAAAGTAAAACTGCACTCTGTAGTAGAAAAACATGAAGAATATGTAAGGTTTGTGAGAGATCATCAGAGAAACTGCTGCTCCTTATTGTAAAATAATATATTATCCAACCATAAATAAATCAAGGCCTTTCCATTTTATCTTTAATCACCTGAGCTGTAGTGGTGGCTTTGCTGCTTCCTGTGTTTGCTGGCAGGCTGTACTGTTACTCACTTTTTGACACAGTGTGGGTCAATAGGAAACACCAGCTCTACAGGATCTGTCATCTTTAGCAAACCATGCCTCATCCTGAGGTAGCATTTTTTTTCCCTGCGAGGACCTCAAAGTGTTTGAAGCTCATTAGTTAATTAGGCTCAGAATACTACATGTTATTTCACTATCAATTTTTAATTAGAACATGTACAATAGGGAGTGCTGCTTAAGAAAAATCAATGGCTCCTTAGGAAGTAGTTTAGTGTGACATACATTTGAGAGATAACCCCTCCATGCAGGCCTGTCCCTAAAGACCCAATCTTGATTAAACATACAAGAACAAGCCTCTCCAGCAACCCTGCTGGGGCTCAGCTGGATGCTCCCTGCAGTGCACAGCATAAACTACAGCAACTGCTGCAGGCAAAAAGTCTTTAAAGTTCTTCTCTCACTCACACTTTGTTCAAAGTAGCCCATGCAAAAGGAACAGAATCTTATTTAAATAATAGGGGTAAAAAATAAACAGCAAACAGTTAGCTAAGGAAAAGACAATGGCACTTTGCTTTGGTTTGCTCTCTTTTTAATGCATGTGATCCTTATTTGTTTACAAAAATAAAGAATGAAAAGCAATAATTAACCACAATGGTAGTAACCAAAAACTTATTCCTGTAAAAGAGAGTGGGTCTTTGTCCTCTTCTTTAACTTTTTAATTTTGTTACTAAAGCTATGGCATACATTCTACCATTCAATTTATCTGCTGTAAGTTCAGCACTACTTCTGTGTGTTTTTACCAAGATCCCTTCTTCCAGCTGACAAGAAGCCCTGTCATCAAGAACTCCCAAATTTGAAAACCTTGCCAGAATATTTTACACAATATTCAGGAGAAATCTATCAAAGAGAGAAAAGTAATCTGTTTAACAAGAAAAGAAATACATTAACCTCTTCTATCAGGTATCAAGAAAACAACTTACTGTACAGATCACAGAACCATAGCCTGAAATTAAAGCTGATTATCAGTAGAACACTTGGATGGCTTCAGGATATGAAGCAGCACAAGAAAGAAGAGAGCTCTTTAAAAAGTACTTACCTACAATAGTCACATTATAATTGAGTGTGACTATCAAAAATCCCAGTGAGTCCCAGTGCTCCATGTTTGAACAGGCTCAAAACACTTCCAGGTCCAGATGTCCTAACAGTTTTTTCATTTCCAAAGGAGATTAGACCTAGACAGGGAAGAAAAAATAAAAAGGAAGGAATTTTTGCTAAGGGTCAAGGACAGAAATCAGGAACTCAGCCAAAATAATGTGTTGATGAAGGATTATTTTGATGATTTGAACAGGACTTAGTTTTGAAAGTGTTGATCTTCTTCAGGCTTTAACACATTGTCTTGCAGAAGCTCTAGCCTGTCAGATGCAATTGCTCCTACCTCTGTGTGGACCCTCTGTCCAGGCACTGCAAGTGGACAAAAAACAACAGGAGTGATCTCTGCCATTGTAGACTATTCTTACCCCCCAGGGCATACCAGCCTCCTGGCATTGCTGAGATACTTCTGTGGTGAAAGACAGGGAGAGAGGAAAAAATAGCATAGACCAGGAAATAACAGAGACCTCTCTGTCTCCCCACAAGAATTGCAGATGAATAAGAGGGGATAGAATAGGATGAACAATAGGATGAGCATCCCTGGGTTTATAAGACAATTTCAGTCCAGGTCACTGAAAGCTATCCCATTGAAATTTCCCAAAACCACTTGGTTTCCTTATCAAAACCTCCTTGACAGAACACCATGGCCCTGTCAATCACAGCCACACCAAACTCTCCTCTGTGTGCTGAGCCAGCCAGCAGGCTGAGCCTCCCTGCAGGAAAGATGAAAAATAGGGGAAGCTTTAAAAAATAAAAATCCTAAGGGTGGGGCTGGTTTTCAAGATGCCACAAGTCACTTATTTTTAATTTATATCAGTCCTTTCAGCTAAAACTGCTTGGTACTTCACTCAAGCTGCTTGGAGATCACCCAAAAGATCTCTAGGGTGATGAACCAGCATTCTGACACCCTGCAGTCCCTCAGCAGTGGTGGAGGGAGCTCCTAGTTGGAGCAGGATGCCCGTGAGATCAGCGCTCCTTGGCTGCAAGGTGCAACTGCACAGCATGTCCTGGACACCGTGTCACTGTGCTGAACCCCAGGAAAAAGCAGGGGTGAAAATAAGACTCTCAGCTTTTTGTTCCTTGCCTCACTTTTCACCCAGGTTACCTTGGGGGAAATAACCTACTACCATCTTCCACCCACTGTTCAACCAGTTTTGGGATGTTGCTCTGTCCTTTTTAATCTGTGCTGTGGCAAGGACAAACACACTGTGAACACTTAGTCAGGAAATAGTAACAATCCCTAGAAAAGCAGCTGAAGAAGGAGTCTGTGTGATACTGCAAGGGAGAAAAGTGATTTCCTGGCACCTGTGGGGTGCCAACAGCTTTTCCTTGTTGTTGGGTCTGCAGCCCTGCTTGTGTGCTTCAACCTATGACTGCTCTGGGGGAGCAAGGGGAGCTCAGAGGGAGCTATAGAGAGATTCTCCATGACTTACAGATACTGCAGCTAGGCTGAGCTTTATGACTGAGCACATCCTACCTGGGTAAAAGGTAAAACTAACAGTTTCACAAAGACTTTCTCCCCAGCTCTCTGCTCACAGGCTTTGCAATGCCTTGGCAGAACACACTGATCATCCTCTCTGTAGTAAGCACTATTGTAAGGAAACACTAAAAGTGGGGTTTGAAAACCCCTTTTGAAAGTGACCCATCAAAATCCTTTGTCTGTTATCTGTGTAAAAAGATTTTTAATTGAAGCAGTAAATACAGAAATTTTATTGGTTTCAGAATTGATTTATATAGAATATTTGCCAAACTGCCATTTCTCCTGTTACCAAGTTTTATTTATGGTTTGTGATGATGGTTTTAGCTTCATTTACTTACACACACACGTTTTTATTTTTTTAAACCAGAAATATGTGTGTGAGAGAGAAGGGAAGGAAGGAAGGAAGGAGAGCTGGAGAAAGTCAATAGAGAAAAGACACAAATGGCCAAGATATGAATTATGCTGAGGTATGAAGTTATTCCTGGTTTAACACCCTTTGTCAAAAATAAAGTCAGGAATGCCAAGATGGTGGCAGGGTATGAATGCTCAGCAGCTGCATCCACACAATAGGCTATAAATTGTCTCTCTCAATATTGTCAGTTAAAATATCCTTGCTCGTTGTTGCTGTGAGACCTCTACCATTTGTGTTAGAGGGATAACAGCTAGGAATTTAAGCCCCCAGACTGTTGCTGAGGAACTATACCAGGCAACAACATCTGATCCCATGGCATGGATGCACTGAGACAGGATGGCCCATTTTTTTCTAAAAGAAAGCAGGCACCCTCCAGAGTCATGGTGCAGCTTAGCTTAGGTCAGAAAGCTTGAATGGTATTTTAGCTTTTTTGGACAACTTTAGCTTTTTTTAATTTTAGCTTTTCTAGACAGCTCATACCTCACTTGAATCCAGTGCATCTCCTTTCTGTGGTATGCCCTCTTCCCAAGCTTCTGTCATCAGTCCATGTTGGGCTCCCATCTGTGGTGGTTATTATAAAGTATTTGGTCTCCACAGAACCACAGGCTTTGGTTTCCTCACCCCTTGGCCCAGCACTATCTTTCAGGCCACAGTTCCCATCTGAAGATTTTCCACATCATAGCTGAAGATATTCACCATACAATCCCCCTCATTTATTATTTATCTTTACCTGTTTCCTGTATTCCCTGTTGGCCTGTAAGGACTGTAAAGAAATAGTGGGAGCAATATTACAGACATGGATGTAGTAGCAACAGAACCCCAGCTCTGCAATGCCACCAGTTGGTTTGGCACCATTTCCCATTGCAGATGGGCATGTGGTGCACAGCCCCATCACTGCACACATGCTCCAGCTCTAGACTCTCACAAACAACCCTTCCCAATCTAAAAAGCTGTCAAATCTGTGAACTTGCACTGCATTCTAGTTAAAAAGAGAGGCAGGTAGAAAAACTGACATGGTATGGGTAAAGTTAAACTTTGAAACCCAGCAGTACCTCGTCACTTCTGATTTTAGAAGGGGCTCTAAAAGCCACTGGAAAGATTTCAGAGATAAACAATGAAACGTAAGAAGACACAATTAAATCTATTTTAAAATTCACAACTGCTGTCCACATTTGTAACCCCTTATCATAGGTCTAAGTCTTGATCCTGCAAAAATTCACAGATGTGACTCCGTCACTGAGAGAGACCCACTGAAACATTTTGAACTACTGGAACTGCATCTCACTGCAGTGTGGCCACGTCTCCAGGCTTAGACCTGGGTTACTTTACACAGAGCAAAGACACTTCAGCTAGTCTTGGCTCAGAATGACACCCAGAGGTGAGGCAGAGTTAGATTGAAGCCAGTTCAGGATCAAATCTGTCACCTGAATAGTGCCAAAATCTACATCACGCATCAAAAAAGCTCCCAAAAAATAAAGGCATTCCTCTGGCATAGCAATTCCCATCTGTCTTACCCAGTCAAGACCTACACTAATGACACTGAAGTGAAGTTACTAAGGCACAGCACCTGGCAATGAAGGAACATCCCTCTACCAATTTAATTAATGTTAAGGCAAAATAGGTCAGTGCAGCATCTTCCCTAACAGACAAAGGGATCTGGCATTTCAGTCCAGGTCCTTTGACATATCATAATTTAAGAAAGGAAAAAAAACCACAGATGCATATCTAATATTTTAAAGTCTAATTTAAAAATCTAATTAGAATTTTTCTAGTTAGGAAAAATTATGTATTAGTGATGAATTTTGCAATAAAACTAGTTCTTCTGGAGGTGATTTGTAAATGGGGGGTGGAATCTATTTGGAAGGGACAGTAAACATTAAAAGGCAATTTGTCTTGATGGCCTTATTTTAAAATTTGTAAAATTAAAAAAAAAATAAAAAGGGGGAGGGAAAGAAACAAGCTAGACATGAAGGACAATAGCAAAGTAGTAGGAAAAACTGTCCAGAAAAAAACGCTCTTTTTAAGACATGTGCTACACACACACAGAGAAATGTACGTAAATCTCAGCACACACAGAGCCAAGGAGCCAGCACAGCATGGAAAGACCTTTGCTTTACACAGGCACATGCAGCACTGCACACTTTGCGTTCTCTAGGACCTCTGTCCAGCTGCCACTCGGGTGTTGCTGCATGGAAATGCGTTTGAAAGCAGCCTGTGCCCAGAGCAGCCACCACAGCTATTGAGACATGGAGAGGCAAGGCAATCACAGCTCCAGCTTTTGGGCAACAGAGCCTACACACACTGAGGTAGGGGTGCAGTGAAGGTTTTCCATCATGAACTATTCCGTGGGGAGCTTAAACAGTGTGCTCCTATTCCCCAGTGCTCAGCCTCTAACTCATCAATCCACAGAGGTGGCAGAGTTGCGTGTAAGGAAAGAAAACTTCCAGCAAACACGCCTTCCTCTTCCCCACCTTTTCCTGCCTTCCTTTCCCAGGGAGGAGCTGCTCACACACATGCTCAAATGCACATAAATGCCAAAGCATGTGTGTCTCAAACAGCCCAGAAGGACACCCAGAATAGTGAAGTTCAGCTCATTTTTTAACTGCTCATATTGATTGGATTCGACCTTGCTGACTTCCACACCAGCTTGCTCCTTTTGGACGCCTAAGCCTGGTGCCTCAGTGCCTCACACATGTTGTGTTGTCTCACTGCTCCTCTACTAATTTAGTAAACCTAAAAAAAGACTGTTTTACTGCATGGTCTTAAGGATTTAGACCATTGTCCCACATTGTCTCAAACAGGGCCTCTTATTCTAAATGTTTGAATATTCAGAAAAGTAATTTCTAAAGGGAATCTGCTTCTAAGAGGACAACAAATGGAAAAAACAACCCTCCTTCAGACTTTGGTTCAGCAACTTCACAGCTAGTCAAAAAGAATTTTGAACACTTCAAGTTTTTGAACACTTCAAGACGGATACAAAGGAAAATTAAGTAATGGAAAATATATTCACATTCAGGGCCAGTTTCTGCAAAAGTATTTAATTTACTTAGTAGTAAAAAGTACAAAGTGAGTCCACTGGATTTTCAAAAGCACATTATTAGTATCTGCTTAACTCCCACTGAAATAGCTACATGAGCACATGATATTATTACTGAAATTTGTTCTGATCTAACACAAAAAAAGTCTTGTATAAGAGAGATTCCAGCTCTTTTTTAAATTTTGCACCGAACATTTGACAATGAGTTTTACACTTACCTTTCTTCACAGTGTCAAATACAAAACTAAAAGTTTGCAATGTTTAAGGATCCTGCATTTTATGAGGAAGCAGGTGATTTCATGTTTCATTAGTGCCCAATATTTGGCAGTAAGGAGTTCTTCCCTCAAGCAGATCCACACCTAGCAATGGTCTGGCAGGCAAAAAGCATGCTGAGCTGATACCATGGAAATCGTTTAAATAAGAATGAGGCCTTAGGTAACTGGGAAATAGATTTCAAAATAAACAGAAGATGGCAAGAAAATCTTTGGGTCACCATGTTTTAAATTTAATAATTTGCTTCTAAATATGAATATTGCTAGAGATGTGGAGGGCAAATATCCCCATTTGCAACATGCACAGCAAAAGAGGTTACTGTGTTGGTTCTGGATTTCAATAAATAAATCTGTCATCTTAGATTTAACATACAGGCAGCCACTGTGGATTTAAAATAAGAGTTCTTTACACCTTCTTGTATTTCATGGCTGATCATTTTAGGAAGCAAACCCTATACTGTTGTCTCTGTTATTGAACACTGACACGGCTTTTTTCACAATGGACAGATGCACTGGAACAACGTGGTCATTAAATGGGGGAAAAGGCTAAATGAAAGAAGGAAGCTGTAAAGAAAACTGGTATTTCCCCTCTCTAATTCACATTCAACTTGAACTTCAGGAACTGCTGCAGCCAGTACCAACTGTGGATTTTTTCTCACATGTGAAGAAATGTCATTTTGAAGTCAAATTCATTCCTACGCAGAAGTCAAAATGTACATCCTATTAAATCTCATCTATGTCTTGAAAATATTACTTTATATAAATAAAAGCTGTATTCAGTGCATAATAAAATCCTTATCCAGAAGAGTGCTCCTGTCTAAAAAGAATGTGTACATCTATCACAGTGTTTCATAAGGAGAAATTTTGATCTTCAGCTGTGTTTAATGAACAATGAAGGGAAAGATCTACCATTCCTCATAGTTGCTACTCACAGCTTACTAGACAAAAGAATGATTAGATTTCTTGCATCAATATCAAGATGTACAACTTGTGTATGTGCATCTGGCCATTTGAAGGACAACACGGAATTGTGTTTGCACCTCACCTTTACGAGATGCACATCACCTTGTTTTGACCTTAAACTGTGACCTGCTCATAGTCTGTCTATTTCAGTTTAGTGTGGCCTTGTAAAAAGTAATTTAAACAAAATTCAGATCAGTCAACCTCCACAGCATTAGGAAAAATTACCCCAAATTTTTATTTCAGGATTTGAATTTGCCCTTCACCACAAACCTTTGCTTTACAATACAGTCCCTACCATGCCAGTTGCCTACAGTTTCCATGGTTTCTGTTTTGTTTTCTTCCAAGAGCCATTTTTAATAATCATTGCTAATGAACTCAACACATACCAGGCAGTATACAAGGAATTCCCTCCTTAAATTGCAATAGTATTCACATTCTATGTATTCTATCAACCAGGACTTTTTGTTTTAAAGAGAAAAGCATCATAAATTTCAGGTCAATGGCTCAGTCCTTAGTAAAATTAATAGGAGTTCAACAACCAACACTCATTCCTTCCTTTGAAAATTTTTACCACAACGTCAAAAGGGAAACACATATCCTAAAGGATTTGTTCTGATGTTTTAGAGAACAAAGGAAAAACAAACAAGAATGACCAAGAGAGGATTTCCCCCCAGGACCCATCTCCAAGGCAGGCTGGGAACACACAGCACTGCTCCCTACCTTGGAGCAGCTCCCAGTGTTGTCTAGAGGCAAAGAAATCTCACACCACGGATAAATGCACTGGCAAATGTCCTACTGGGGTCAAAGAAGAGAGCAGTAAGATTTTGCTAGGAAATGGGGAAGAAACAGCAGAAATGAGGAAGAACGCCAATTTATGTCCTGTTTGTTTTTAAATGATAGTCTCACAGTCTATTTTCCATGAAAGAGCAGGGATTACTGATTATGCTACCTTCATTTACCCATCCCTTGCTGGGCATTTCAGCCTCTGTTCACTGTGCCCAGATCAAACACAGAATAAACCATCTCCCATTTCTACACTTGCTCTCCTTAAGCTTTCTTCCAAATGTAGTTCCCCCCCAAAACAGAAATATCTCCAGCCAACCAAGCTTTGCCTCAGCAAAATCTCTTGGATTACCTGGGTGAAGCAATTTTGTCACTCCAAGGTATCACATGGCCTCCACTGAAAATTCTTTCAGTACCAGTAACAGAAATGAAATTTTATTACTGTGGCAAGGCGCAAACAGCACAAAAAGACAAAACGGGGCCATTAGCTCAATCTTTCTGCTTCCTCTGTATTGTGACAGATACTTTGCCATTTCAATCTAATCTACAAAATTGCTACCAATTACTGTGTTCCTGACATTATTAAAAATTGTATTAGTTCTTTTAACTGGTATAGTGGGTTGAGCGCTGGCAACCCCAGGACAACTGGTCACAGATATTTATGGATATATTCCCTTGTGACCTGTATTGTGCCTCCTAACTGCTGCTACTTTTCAGTTTCTCCTCTTTTTTTCCCCCACGTTTTACATTTTGCTGCTTTGTCTTTCGACTGCCTTCATTTCCCTTCCTGTGGAAAAAATATTTAGGCCATCCAAAAACTCCTAGGAAACACCTCAAAGAACAGTTGTTTAAGTATATTAACCCACAAAATTTGCCAATGATGTTTTCATTTCTGAGAAATCAATCCAATAAATTGCCAAACAAAATTGTGGTATATGATATACCTGCATTCCTGAATAAACTGTATTTTTTAATGTACATGACAAAGGAAGTTATGTCATATTTATGTGTATATAAGACGATTGACCTTTCTTTCAATGGCCACATTAATTTATATGCAAAAAAAATATAGACTTTAGAAGGCCCTATATCTTTGAAATTTAGCATGAGTGCTTCAGGACACGCTTAAACTGCACTCCTCCACAGTAATAATGTGGTTTCTCACATAGAACGAGTCAGGAGGACAAAGTTTTTCACTTTATTTTTACAGCTACTCGTGTACGGACTAATTCTCCCTTTAGATATTTGTGGCAAAATCCCCCCAGACCCCTGTTTCTGATCTGCAGGAATTCCTTTCCCAGGTTGTGATGCTCAGATGGGCAAAAGCAATTTTCAGTTCAAGTAATGTGGCCCCCTACTGTTCCTTCCTGCCTTCAGCAACTATCTGATTCATCCCTCAGGTTTAGAGATTTCAACTCGTCTAATGTTGATAAAGTAACCCAAAGTCCCTCAGGTGAGCTTGGTGTTTCAGTTCAGCTCTGCCTCTCCTCTCAGGGCAGGTGTTGTGACACAATTGTGTAAATGATGAGGTTTCCATTTGCCTGGCCCCTGATTTACTGCACAAACCTCACTAAATACACTGCTGAAGTATGTGCAGATAAACCAATGAAACCAGGCCAGGCTGGAAGGGACCCTGAGCAGCCTGGTCCAGTGGAAGGTGTCCCTGCCCACGGCAGGGGGGGATGGAGCAAGATGATCTTTAAGGTTCCCTTCTGACCCAAACCATTCTGTGATGCCTACCAATTATCTGTGTAATCTAACACCAAGTGAGGCATAGCTGTAATGCAAACTCCCCCACTGGACCAGGAAAGAGCCCAGCTCTGTGTTTTTAAAACTGCCAGGAGCTCTGTCCAGCCGGCAGATCCCGAGGCACAGCCCGCAGTGACAGGTAGAGCCAGGCAAGAGGCAGAGACTGATGTGTGAGATGCATGCAGGGGAAAACAGCTGCAAATCTGTGTTAGGAGAGAGAGGCATGGGGCTGCCCAGTCATACAGACCAAATTTCACTAAACTGTGTCCTGTAAATAGACACTTGATAACACAAACCAGTGCAGACCCACAGAATTCGATCATTTCAATGCCCAGAGTGGCAGCTCAGGCTTGCAGATGCAAGGATGAGGGTAAGGGACTTGTGGGGTGGGAAGCCTGAGTTCCTCACCTGCTACCTCAGTCTGGTGCTGACTCAGCTCAAGGACACTTTTCCACTGCCCCAAGAGATCCTCTTTCCCCACCCTCCAGCATCAACCACCATTTTATCTTGCATTTCAGCCTGATTTCCCTGGGAATGAACCTCAGCCCTTAAAGGGTTGGTGGGATTGGGGCTTTCTGTTCAAATCCTGAGAAACCCTGCATTCAGGAGAACACAGGACATTCGGCAACAGCTGCTGAAACTGTTTCTAGAGACATACTATTAAGAAGAAAAGCTGAGGGAGGTTAGAGTCTGCTCTAATTTTTTTTCTAATTGTTAGAAATCAAAGCTAAGTTTTATTTTGTTCTCTGCACCCCCAATCCCCTGAAGCTCTCAGTTTATATTGAAAGTATTATAAATCTGTAAAATTTCTTATGAATATCAAAAATGGTTGAAAGTTCATTGTTCATGTAACAGGATGAAGGGGACAGGGCAAAAACCTGCAATCTTGTATCACTGGATTTACCTATTCTTAGTAAGTCAAAGATAAATGCATTCCTCAGGGAGCAAACAACAGGTTCAAATGACATTTTAAATAATTGCTTTTTCTATTAGCAACTGCCATAGAAATTCCTTTTCTAATGCAATTAAAACCAAAAATAAATGCTCTCTGCATACTCATACTGAGTTGACAAAAAAAAAAAGCTCAAGTCTGAAATTATAAAAACCTCTGAAATGGAAAAATTAAGATGCTGCTTTGCTATATATTTCAGAGAAAACTTAAAACTGATTGCTTGCTCTGGTTCCTTTTTCTAAGAAAAATTTATTTTAGAAAAGGTTAAGGGAAACTGTCACAGCTGGGAATCAGATATCTGAGCACAGAGTTTCAGCTAACACATGGTTCAGCTATTTGCACACTTAAGGGGCAGAACAACTTTGTTCTGCCACATGCCAGCAAAACAGAGCAGAACAAAAAAAGCCTTTCTGATGTACCACCATGACAGGCCACAGAAAAGCAGTGATTTCATAGTCTAGTTTTCTCACAGGTCAGAAACACTGACAGTGTTTTCACTGAGATACATGATTAAACAGGGAAGCAGAAGAATCAGGCTAGTCCTTTGATTGCAGAAGTTCAGTGTCAGGGTGACATGACCACAATTTCTCTAGATGAAGTCAGTACTGTCACTTTATGCTTTGTAGAATTTATTTCTGTTGAGCTGAAGGAACCATTCATCCAAAGCCTTAAATCAGGCAGATCTGGAAGATCACCTTACCCAACAGCACTCAAAATTATCAAGATACACCCAACTATTTCCCTAGGTTACAAGAATCATTCCTCTAGTCTCTCAGAGGAATAAGACCTAAGAATAGGTGCCCTATAAAGCACTGGTAGAGAACACATTCAGCCTGTGGACTCATTCTTCTGGCAGAGTGTAAGGTACGTACCTGTTGGCAGTAGCAAGTTAAATATTTTATGTTACAAATGCTGGTGACCATTTAAACCATTCTTACTTTTCTGCAAAGCAACAATATAAGTTGGAAGATAATTTACCATCTCTGTTCAAAACTCTGCTGTGCAAAACTACTGTAACTACAAAGGACTTGGGGTTGGGTTGTTATGGCCAGGGGACAAGGGGTGGGAGGTTTTCTTTACAGTTCTCACCTCCCCAACCTGTGACTTCAGAAGTGGGACTGACCTGTACTGAGAGTTGTCACAAGCAGGAGACTGCCCTGACGCAATGTTCATACAGATGAAGCCCCACAGCAGCATCAGGTTACCTCCTGCAGCGTTTGTACTTAACAGGAACTCTTACTACTCTTTTGGTAAAGTCTACCTTCAAGTATTACTGATTATATTCTAACACTTAACAATGTGCACTAAGCTTTTGCCTATGCATGATGACCTTTTACTGGAAGGCCACAAAAGGAAAAGGATGCTATTATGGAAGTAAGGTAACCATCAATACTTTCCAAACACTGAAACTGTGTAGCAACATCAAGATAGTTCTGCCATTCTAATGCTCATGTTCAAGATTATTTGGTGTATACATTGTACATGCTCTTCTGTACCATTTTGCTCAGTACAGCCTGGTCTTCCTCCTCCCCAGATCTATGGCAAAACACTCTGCATATCCTGTCCCATTGAATAATTCCTTAAAACACTTTGCCCAAGAGATGTAACACCATCACACTTCTCAAAGTATCAATGCCTTCTGGTATAGACAGCATAGAAGGTACAAATGCATTTCCCCATCTGTATTTCCTGGATTATTTTTAGAATATACACATTTAATTATGCCTCACAGCCCTTCTAGCACACCCAAATCCTCATCTTATTGCCCTCTCCTTTTTCTACAGCAGAATGTTTCACCTGCCTGAAATACATGAAAGTGAAGTATGTGGCCACAGGATGATCTGTGTTGCTTAAATATAAGACAGCAAGGGTATCACAGCTGCCAGTTCCCAAGATACTGTTTCCATGGAGAATAATTTATATTAACCTCTAAAATACAAAGGCATGAAAACCCAGAGCAGTGAAGCAAGAAAACCTACAGCTAAGAGAAGAATTAGCTCTATACTTAAGTGTGCTGTGGAATCTCTTATATGAAGGTAATGTCTTAATCTGATGCCTGTTTAAAGAAGCCCTCATGTCACATGAGCAAGTCTTTATTTGCTTTTTGAGGATTCACTTCACTGCCAATGCATTCAAAGGGGAGGCAGTGCGAGTTCCAGAGATTTTCCAGCTGCAAAGTTTTACTGCATTAGTTACCACAACACCCCAGTCTATGAATCAGAGATGCAAGGAAAAAGCATCTGAAACTGAATCAGGTACATTAAGTAATTGATGTGAGTAGATTGGGAAATTGTATTTTACAAAATAGAGTTTCTGACATTTTCTTGTTATTTGCTGCTCTCAATCTGTAGAGACTATCACCATCTTGAGCTTTACAAACTCTTAATACAGAGATTCTGACAACTCAGGTATACAGCCACATTTCACCACACCAAGAAGCTTCCTTAGTGTATCTTCACCAAACAATATCTCCAGGAGTAACTGCTGAAAGTCTCTGCTGGTAATACAGAAACACATGGTGTAAAGAGCATGAAAAATTTCTCTTTTTTCACACCAAATTCCATCAGGCAAACCCTTCTAGAGGGAACACAAGAAATACAATCTATTTGTCCTGCTCTGTCACCTGCCTTACTTCAATTTGCCATCCAGTTGCTTTTTTCTTTAGTGGGAAGAGCCCAGTGATCCAGGCCAGGCAACAAACTCGAGCTTGGTTTTCTTGGCTATAATCATAGAAAGGCTTGATTTGGAAGGGACCTTAAAGAGAATTTAGTTCCAATTCTCCTGTCATGAACACTTCCAGGGATGGGGCATCCCCAGCCTGTCTCAGCAATCTATTCCAGTGCCTCAATGACCTCAATGCACTCAGTCCTTTTCAAGTCCTTTTCAGTACTGCAACTCACCAGGTACTTTCTGTGGATTCTTGTAAGATCCAGAAAAGCAGGTTCACACACAGTATGAAACAATCCTTTTCAGCATCATAATCTACATCTGCTATCACTATTGTTTTCCTTATAAGCAGCAACTTTTCTTCTAAATCTTGCTTCCCTTTTTAAAGCATTTTCACAGAACAGTGGTTGCTATGTATCTGCCATCATTACCTTCAGTTTATGCAGCTCAGTCTCACCAGATCTGTGGTTTCTTCAAGATGGAGTTCAGTTGATGAGAAGGAAGGTAAAAACAGCAGAAAGACACTTATCCAAAGGCACTTTAGGTGTAGATAGATTTCCACAGACACCTAGGTGCACTCACACAGGTATGTTTGTGTTTATAGCTGAGCTGATTTCTCAGAACCCATTAGAGACACTAAGTGGGAACTTCACTGTAGAGTAGGAAAATGTCAACAGCTACCAATTCAAGTAAAAAAAAGTTCTGACACAGAAAAATGTGTTTTACACAGTAGTGAGGAAAGTGCTAAAAGCTAGGCTGAGTGGATTCCATAGTACGACCAAGAAGAAGCAGAGAGCAACACAAGTCTGCAGTGGATGTGCAGTGCTTCAGTTGGGAGTTAAAACATGTCACTGGGAAAAGAAATGCTCATTACCAACTAAGAATGACTGTAAATCATTTGTTGCTTCAGGTGTTAGGATTCTGGGGCTTTTTTCTGCTCTTTCAGTTCCTCTATCCCCTCCCACATACTGCTATTTTTATATATAGCCAACACTACCAGATGTCATTTTGTCATCTGCCACCATTACACCATTGCCCTTTTCTGATGAGGATTTTGTTACTTCTAATCTTTATATTATAGTTAGGGTTTCTGGCATTAGGAGAGCTGGGGAGAAAGGTGTTAAAATACAAAGTCGTAGTTCAGACTCCATAAATGTAAACAGCAATTATGCAATATATGCTAATTTCTCTCTCTCTAAGAAAAATCCCGAAATCCTTAACAGAACAAAACCACTACCCTGCTATAGGATAGGATTTTGTATATTTTTAGCAATAGAAAACATGCATCATTTGAAGAGCTGACTGGGTTTGTGGAAGGTGGAAAAAGGTGATTTGACCATTTTGTTTTTGCATTTTATCCCATGACTACAGTGCCCTCAGTCCCACATGACAGTGTCTGTCAGAATGATATATGCCACTGACAAACAAAGAAATACAAACAGCAAATCAAAATATAAAGAGGTCTGCAGGTGGAAAGAGGAATTACGGAAACAACTCTGGGCTGCATAGGGATGAATGATTAAAACCTCACAAAATGCCTTTTTCTAATATTGATCCAGTTACTAAGACATAAAAGACCAAACAAGTGGCCCACTGGCTCAACATATAAAAATAATTCATTAAGACAATGATACTTGAAGGGACAGGTTTATTATATCTCCTACACCTTTTCAGTTCTGAGCCGGTGACCAAAGCAATAATGAAAACCTTAATCCAGAAAACATTTACAGCAAAACACAATGTCTTTGTACTGTTAATTAAAATGTTAGATGGTTCTCCTCCCTTCTTACATCTCTGGTGATTCTCTAACTTTGCAATGGTATTTTCCATACAGTAATGCTGAAAAAACTACACTAAACACAACATAATCCTAAATAATAATTAATTTTTAATTACCTGGTATAGAATACCTTGCAAACAAAAGACACTTTTCAGATTTACTGACAGGTACTGTATTTTTTGGCAACCCTGGAACAAACCAGAAGAAAAAGCAAAGAATTATTCTATAACCATGAGGGAAAGAAACATCCATCTAAATGTAGAGGAATCATATGGTAAAACTAAAGAAAAAATCCACACTTACAGCAGATTTTTTTTTTAATTCTTAGTGCAAGAAACATAACCAAGTTAATCACAGAATCAGTACTAATTAAGAATATGGAAAATTCTCCTATACAGAGGTAGAGTCCAGTGCACAAGGCTAAAACGATATTCAATAGTCTAAACAAGACTGAGCCAGGTTTTACGGAATCCACTTTTTAAAGTATCAGACTGTATGTACATACATACAATAAATAGACTATACAATCTTTAAAGTAGTTTAATAAACTTCACAAAATTATAGTAGATGCATTGATATCTTTACATAATCCAAAGTTCATATCTCTATCACCCAGAAATGGATAAAACCAATATTCCTGATATCAAGTTAAATGGAAAATAGTTTAGCAAAGTGTTGATAAATCAAAATATTTTACATATTTTAAAGCCTAAATTTATGTTTATAAAGGATGAATTTCAAATGCTCTGAAAATGTTCCTTTTGATACTATCTGTAAAGAGGTTCCAAATGCTGTAATTTGTTATAAACACTTGCCTTACATTCCATGTTCAAGGGAAAAATGGACTTGGATACTCACAGTTCTGATGCATTGGCACAACAAGAAGTGATAAGAATTAGATTATTTTAAAGGCCCAAAGAACATCAGGAGAATTTATGGACAAAGCCTTCATGTCTCAAACTGAACCAATCACTTTGGAAAGTTAACAGGAAACTGTTTGGTTCAGTCCTGTCAGTGCCTCCCCTCCTGGAGGAGCACTCTGGGAGTCAAGTGTGCATCTCCGGGCCCCCAGGTTGCTACAAGCCCATAGGGCTTAACAAAACAAACAAGGAATCTTTGAGGGTTACAACAGTAGTGCACAAATCAGGGACATCTGCTGCCATTCCCTTCAGTGATAGTCGCAAGGACAGATTTCAGGGAACTGAGAGCTTTCAGCTGTATCTTTCTACACTGTGAAAAAAAAACCAAAAAAAAACAAAAAAAAAAAAAAAAAAAAAAAAACCAAAACCAAAATCACACCAAAACAAAACAAAACAAAACAAACAAAAAAAAACCAAAAAAAAAAAAACCCCAAAAAAAACCTGGGGGGAAAAAGAATCACCCTATGGTGTTATGAAGCAAATATGCTTATGCTGACAAGCTATTTTGTATAAAAGGTTCTTACAATTGCCAAGGGGGCAACAGCTACAGTAAGAGCAAAATAATAATAACAGAGGAGTTTAATAATCTGAGTTGGAAATGATATTCACAGTTGAGTTACTTTTAATTTCTATAAGCACCTGCACTGAAAAACATGAGGGTTTGTATTTCAGCTTCCAAATCAAATCTCCTTGTGACAGATACTTTGTTAAGATTTCCATTCTGCTCTTCTACAGGCCTTCTCATTGGAACAATTTTTTTATTATTTTTTTATTTTATACAAACAGACTGACTTTGATTTAAAGTAAACATATAAAAATTGAGAATATTGCTTGCAACAATGGACCTGGAGGTGAAGGAATGAACTTGTCAAGCCATACAAAAAAAAATCTCCTTCAAAATGGATGAATTCTGCTAAACTTCTAATGCTATGAAAATCTGCAAAAAGGATCACAAGATCTGTTGCAAATTTCAGAGATTTGGCCCAAGTCTTATCATCATCATCTCAAGACTTAAACAACTGTATCTTTATATTACGGAAAAATAAACGATTCCAAGGACTCAGGAAGGCACACGCACCCAAGTATACTATAAATAAAACACATCATGAAATTACGAAGATCTTCTGATCCCTGTACACACTTTTGGTTCAGCACTATGGTCAAGTTCTCTCTTTTGAAATACAATAAAAGGCATACAGGAAATGTAACATATGCATAATAATTAAGAAGAATAATGCTAATAAGACAGGTTACAGAGAAAAGTGCAGTGAAAAAACCCAACGCTATTTATTCAGGGGCTTGTGCTACTGTAAATACAGACTTTATATTTCCTGCTGTGCAAGGGGAAGAATTTATCCTGGGAAGCAGCAATGAGGAATGCAAAAAACAACAACAACAACAACAACAGAAAAAAAGATATTAAGAGAAACCTTTAAGATGGAACTCTCCCAATGTCATTCCTCTAGTGCACAGTCATCTGATTACGTGGGTTTTTTTTCTCATGCTGCCATTTCCCTTCATGAGTACAGTATAAAAGAAAATGGCACAGTTCTTAGATATTTTTCTGCCTCTACTTAATTTTTTTGTTTCTTCTTCCAAGCACCTGATTTGCTGTTTCCTCATAAAAGTGTAAAGCTGTTAGTGGAAGTGAGAAAATAATTGTTGTCGATCTTCTCTCCCAATCACCAATTTCTCCATTTCTCCTTCCGTTAGGTATTTCACTCGTGTGCTACACAATGGGGAGGCACTGTAAAGGCAGCTTGACAGATTTAAAAATAAAAAAATCAAAAGTCTTTTTTTCTTTATCCCCCCCGCCCCCAGCCCATTCTGAAAAAAATGGATGGATGAAACAGTACGTCCATAGGAATATTCCAGTCTCCTCTGTTAGGAGATAATTGCAGGGGACCATCTAACCACAGTCAGATTGTCAGCACTGACCGACCGTTTCTTTGCAGCTTTCCTGAAGTCCTTGTATTTATCTTCACATAGGCGAGAAATGGCCTGCAAGAGAAAAGATAAAAAAAAAAACCCTTCAACTGCATTGCCCACAGCTGTACAGGTAAAGCAAGACTAAATGCAGATTTCTACATACGGGTGAAATTACAAAAGTTATTTCATTAAGCAAAACACATTAAGACATTCTCCCCAAATCCTAGTTTTCATTTCATTAGTCTTGGAAGGAAGATTTGCATTGCCCCACATGGCAGCTTCAGAAGGATTCAACCTACCCCAAGCCTTTTCTTTGCAGGTGAGCCAGCACAAACCTCATTGAGGGAGCTGACAATGCTTAGCCATTGAGAGAAGGTAACTGATGTATTATCCTCCATAGATGAAAAATCATGGAAAACTTAATAAAACAACTATAAAAACTGTAAGTGTATTTGGAGAACTGAAAAATTGGGTAGCTCTTAAATTTTTAATTTCCTAAAAATCTTGTAGTAGTAATTATATTTTTCTCTGTTGTGAAATGGTCTTGCAGAACAGTTGCCCTGCTTTGCCTCCTGAGCTGATGTTAACTCACCTTTCAGCAAATGATCATTTCTATGCGACACGGCCATCTTATATAGTGCCAGAGGGAAATGAAACTCACATTCAGAATAATTTATGTTATAAATACATAGTCATTTTTAAACCTTTTGAAGAGAGAGACAAACACTATTCAAGCGTCAACTCCTTCTATGCTACACTGGAGTTAATGTTTGATGTTTCTTCTACTGTTTTTAGCAAAGTTTAAAAATAGTATTTATTATGGACCTCACATACATGAATTTACTGTTCCCTAAAATAGCCTGTCTATTAGAGTTCATATGGCTGGGACAGGCTGTGGTTGGCATCAGTAGAGACGTTAACTCTGGCAATCAAACTGCAGAACTGCAGAGAAAGCTCACTGCAAGGAGTACTCAAGGTCAAATTGAAAAATACAACAAACTAAAGCAGCATTTCTTATTTACTCAGGAATACTTTCAAGTTGTGCCCTAAGACAAGATGTTTAATAAAGAGTACTGTACAAATAAACCCAGTAGAAAAAAGTGTTTAATTGTAACACAAGGCTTTACAAATAATTAAACAACCAGACTCCATGGATCATCATTTTCTCTCTTGATCTTTACTTCTGTAGCACAGCAAGTTGTAGCAGTGAAGAGTCCTTTAATTTGAATAGTACTGCAAAGACCAGAGGCAGGTATGGCAGAAGCACACAGCTCATACATCTGAGAGCAAGATGACCTAATGCTCTGGTCAAGCCAGCCACCAAACATCATTAAATTAGAAAACAAAACAAACCCAAGCCCCAAAACAACATAAAACCTACCACCACCAAGAGAACAGTTGCTATTTTCAGTTGAAAACTGCACATTTTTGTTAGCACTACTCTTGAACACAGTTTTCCTTCATGATGAACATGAAGAGAACAGAATAAAATACCACAAGTAAGTATTCATATTGCTTTTTAGACCATAACTTCATTCAAGTAAAGCTGCTCAATAAAATTTTATTTAATTTAACCAGGAACTTGATGGACAAGAAGAGTTTATGCAATTTAATCAGATTGAAAATTCAATAGGTTAAAAATGTTTATCCATGAAATAATGTGCCAAGGCATGGCATGACAAAGGGGTGTACTGAACTCAGCTTCCTTTAGCTGCCAAATCAGGCTATTACCTTAGGCATCAAACAGTCAGAAAAGGTAATCGCTTCAAAATTGCCAGTGTAACACAGGAAAATTTCTGTTCTGGCACTTGGTCAGACAAAAAGAAATGTTGCTGGGAAGTGGCACTTAATATTTGGCATCTCTAGGCTGTGCTGATGAATTATATGGATAAGAAACACACTGCCATTTAAAGCAGCTCTGTATCTAAAGATGCCTCTTCATTTGCAAGAAAGTTATAAAATCAACATTTGGAGCATACTTGGCAAGGTAGTTAGTCAACTTTAGTATAACATATGGGGAAGCAAGACAAAACCAGAAAATTGTAAATATTTATTATTGTCCTTCAGTTAAAATAGATCAAAATAGCTATAATCACCTTTCTATCATCTGATAATCCTGTAGCTTTTATTGCTAGCAAAAGAAAAAAATTTTGACAGTTGCAAGGGACCATTTCTCAAGTCAAATCAAAACATTCTTAAGAACCAGCAACACTAATCCATCGTGAATTTTTGTTGGACTTGGCTGTAATGTATGTATTCAGCTAGAATGCATACACATATATATTCTTACATTATATCCATGCATACAGAACTAAAGTCAGTTCCTCTGCTGAGTTAGATGATTCTTCTAGAGATTCCATCACTGGAGGAGGGGACAAGTAAGGAGAAAGAAGGCTGGAGAATGGCAGCAGTAGTAGAAGTAGTAATAGTAGAAGCAGCAGTACAAATTCTGGCTGCATGCGCGTTTGTGCAGGGCAGGAAAGCAGCACGGCTGGTTATGGGCTCACTACCAAGGAATGCACAAAGGCACAGACTCTGAGTGCTGCACACCCTCCAAAAACTCAAAAACCAGAGGAAACTTAGCAGGAATAAACAGCAGGTGGTTCTCCTTATTTTATAAAGCATGCAAAAAAGCACAACTGGTTACTCCTAAAACCTAAAAAGGTGAGTTTTGCTTAGCTCTTCCTTTTCTTCCTGGTTTTGAGGATTCTGAACATATAGAACACACAAAACTGCAATCAAGTCACTGTGACACTGGAAAGCTGAAGAGATATAAAGACGCTTCCCTGCTTGTAACTTCCATATTTTTCTTCTGTTTTTGTCTGTTTGATTTATGGGACTGTATCTCTTTAGGGTCAAGAAAACAGCACATATTTCAAAGGGTTTGAACTATGTGTTCAAGTACCATCCTAACAATAAAGATCTCAGACAACATATAGTCAGTTAAATTGGGAGTGCACTAATGAATGCTCTTAGAAAATCTAACCTTGAAATAAGCACAGTGCTAAGATCACAAGCAGCAATAGGACAGACAAGTTTTGTCTACTTAATCCAAAGAGGAGATCTGACTCATATTTACCTCAGTACATGGGAAAAAAAAACCAGGTACAAGAGTAGGAAATTAAAAATAGTGTTTAAGGCTGGACACCCAACAACCTTCTTGGCAGAAAAAATTCTCCCGTATTAGAAAACAGTTCTCAGGAAAAGCAAAAGAATCCTTGACATTTGACATAATTAAAAGAAAGAACAAAACACACTATAACATATGCTGTTTGGAACAAACAGCATTGGCAGGTGGACAGACTGGATGATCTAATGAAAGTTTATTTGCCATTTTTAACTCGCCTATTCCACAAAACAGAAGAAAAAACCAAGAGGGGTTATAAAAATGGTTTCTGGCTACTACATGGACTGGTATAAGAAATCCAGGACCCCTTAGTCCACAGATAATTAAAAAGTAAACCAAAAAAAAAATTACTTTCATTTTGTCACTTAAAAGACAAAGCTGCTTTTAAGTGTCAATTGTAAGAACATTAAATAAGAAAATATCCACTGCAGATGCTTGAGAAAGTGATGTCATTTTTAACAAGTACTGCAATCTCTCGTAACACCTCTAAGCTGATGGATCTTGCCCAGCATTTCCTTTCAATGTGGTACATTTCTTACTAGCCTTGTCCTTGGTCTTTTTTCATTATCATGAGTTGTCTTTTCATTATCATGAGTTGTCTTTTTTTCATTATCATGAGTTTGTCAATTACATGATGTTTGCAGAAATTGCAACGCAGATTCTGCCACATCAGACCTAAAGCTTCTGCTTTAGATATTAAAAAAAAAGCTTTAAAATGCAAAAGTAGCAAAAATATCTTACAGCCATTTCTAAGCAACACCTTTGGTTATCTCAAATGCCAGTAAGTTGCTTTAATCTTAGGGCTGAGCAAGGTCTTCTTGTTTTATCACACAAGGCAAATCCTTCCACTGCATGAATACATTTGCTGTGAGGCTGTTGTCTTTCATCACAGACTACAGCTTTTCTCTCGGTATCAAAAATATCACAGCCTGTGTGGTACTACATCTACTCCACTTGACAATCCAGGCAACTGTTTTAAAACAGAGAACTCTGGTCTGAACAGCACACGAGAGACTACAGAAGTGCTGCAAATGCATTTTGATGACTCTTGGCAAGCTAAATGCTTAACTGTGCTCAGGGAACTGGGCTATAAATTATGCTGTCAAGTAGTTTCAAGGGCACACTAATGACAACCACGTACTGCCAGGGAACAAGGCAGTTGCCTTCCTTCTGCCCACAGAATACAGAGGCAAGGAGGTGGCAGACCAAGCTGGTTTCACAGCAGATACGCTTCCTCTACCTCAAAGACAAACTCTGGCTAGCAGGGTTATTTACAGACAACTTCTGCTGGCAGCTCAAAGCATGCCCAATGGGGAGATTTTTAATAATATAGATTTATTGAAAAAAAATTCTATTCATTGTTTTAAAATATGCCTTTTCTTTAGCTAGTACAGAAGAATTATCAGTATTCTCTGGCTATTTACAGTCATTTCCCATTTTCTTTCCTTCTAATGTTTCAGGAGCCATCATTGTTACATTCATTTGTAACCAGCTGTTATACATTGTGTGTGATATAGACTAACGGTTTTAAGAAACTGTAGGCTAAATCAAAAAGTAATTCACTTATATTTGATATATGTAAAAGCACTTACTATCAAGACTCCCATAACTCAGTAAAGCATCTCTTTTCAAGTAAGATTACAATCCAGATGAATTTTTAAAAATATTTTCTTTAATAGAAACAAAATCTGATGCAAATTTAGATCACACGCCATACAGAGAATGACATTCTTATTGGAGCTACCTGTGAAATTTAGGAAGAATATTTAGAAAGAATGGGAAATACAACTCAAGTGAAATTTGCTTTGATTCTTTTCCCACCACTTTTAGTTCCCATTAGAGTCACAAACAAGTCAATTAACCTTCCCATGCACCACTTCCCCCCCACAAAAAAAGGTGCATAGAACTGCCTGCCTGTTCTACAGGAGCACTAGGAATTTCAGAACATGCAAAGCTCAGTCTAACCCACAGGCAAACAACCTCCAGTGCAAAGATGTTATGTAATTAAAGATGTGCACTGTTAAAAGCAGCCAGCATCTAATGAAAATTTTCAAAATTAGTAACAAAATGCACACCCAGTGCAATTATGCCCATATTTGAAAAACATATCTGAAAAATTAGGAAAACCATGTTGCAGTCTTGCAAAGGGCCCACAACTAGCTGATAATTTAAATTCCTTCTGTGTCTGTGGCATTTACAGGTCCAGACCATCTAACAGTGCTTCTGGCATATGGTATATCCACGTTTCATAAGCATTCATGACTTATTCACTGAAGGCGTGTGCTCATTTCTGTTCTCCCTTTACTGAGAAAAACACCATGGGAGGTAACAAACTTAAATCCACATGAAACTGAGCACTTGCAGAAGAAGAACATGCAATAGCTATTTTCAGCAAAACTTGTTAATATTCTGTCATTTAAAGTGGATAATCAGTTTTAAGAAACCAAACAAATTAACAACACTAAACTGTGAATATAATATTTATAAAACTTGTAGGTACTTCCACAAGGCCAATACAGACAACTGCAACTGAAAAGAAATGGAAAGCAAGGTAAGGTATGAAGCAAACTGGGTAAAAAAAGCTGCCCCCAGAGGCAGGAATACTCAAAGCATAAACAAAACCACTGTGAAAATCAGGCTCATGATATTCTAATATCTCCTGGGAGTATCTGGGAAGAGATGGGAGAAGGGAGAAACAGCACAGAATTTCCCATCCCCCTATATATTTAACACTGAGCAATCTAAAAGGAGTCTTACCTCAAGTTTATATGCTCTGTCCCTGCTGAGGGGCTCCAAGGGAAAACTCAGGTTATTCGCTTCTGCCAGGGAACGCAAATCAAAATAATACTTGGCATAAACACTAGAGGGAACATTAATATTGAACTGTAACAGTTCAAGAAACTGGCGTTCTAGCTCATTCCTGTGGAAAGAAGATAAACATGGAAACGTATTTCAAACTGTGCATTCTGAATGTAATTTTATTTTAAATTGCAAATGGTACAAACCAAGTTCATTTTTTATTCTTGCCAGATGCAATTATCCCAGCCTAAGGTTTGACCTTCTCTACCAAGTTCTAGCAGTGTACTCACACCAAGGAGGAATATGAGAGATGCTGCACCTTGCAGCTGCTACTGCAATGCCAATCAAATCCAGACACAAAGTTTTGCTAGTGAAAGGGCACCTTTGTCAGTTTAGCTAACACAATATTGGAAAGAAAACCTAGCAGGGAAAAAAATTTCTCGTACTTTCTGCTTTACCTCCACTAGGTGGGTCTGCACACACAGCTATGCCACAACAACATACACACCCCCCTCCCCTAAATTTGTCAGGCTCCTCTCATAAACACTGCAAATTACCCTAACACATAAACTACTGAAGAACTTATTTACTCCCTGCAGTTCTTCATAATCAATCACGTAGAATTAGTCATGGGAAATCTGAATTTTTCATCATACTCTCTTTATGAACAAAATAAAGCAATTTTCCCTTAGACGTGCAACCAAAATTCACAGTGGTGATCACGTGTTTTTCAGCATCTAAACCAAATGTGTTTGTCAAAACACCTGATAGGAACAGAGCTCCTGCTTGAGCTCTGTTCCCACCCTGTAAAACTTTAGTATACAAATACATTATTACCTATACCAATACATTAAAAAGTACATTGAGAAATAAGCCAACTAAGAAAATGAAGGACTGGAAATTTTCCTAAGTTGCAAAGTAATCAGATATACTACTTAATACTTATGCAGGGACATATGATACATTCAAAACAGTGATTTCAAGATATGAGAAATAAAAAAAATAAATGGATGGTGAAAACTATCCATGTTTGCTGAAGAGCACAATGACTGTACTGCTGTGCTACCTTGTGGGCATTGACTGATGATTATATTGTCTTTAAGTTACATTTTGACTGCTGTGCAAGTGTGCAAGAAATACGAAATAGAATTTGCACAGTTGGCAACAGAAGAGAAAGGCTCTGAAGATAAAAAGTACTGGTACAGTAGTTTTTCAACACTGAATTATTTTTCTCCTCACTCTTTACCCTTTTATAATTCTTGCATCATAATCATTGTCCTTCCTTATCCTCACTCTTTGTCCCAAATTTCTATGTTTACATAATGATAAATACTAATTTATCATTATGTAAAAGACTAACTACAAGCTGGATATGGAGTCTTTGGCTTTAATTCATATTATTGAAAATTCCAACTTCAAAATCCAAGTTAAAAAGTTACATCTTAAGCTGTCTATAAATAAAAACAAAATATTACCTTTACAAGTCCTTTTATACTGCCAAGATTGTACATTCTGCAAGCTAAGCTTAAAGTTCTATGTTAAGTGATAATATAAAGCCTATTTAGTAGCAGAAGATATTGGCTGTACCCTTTTTGAAGAGCACTCTCAAAAATCTCAAATGCACAGCCTCAAATTCTTACTAACCTTTACCTCCAAGATCTTGAAGTTGGATCAGTAGACTTGCTACAGATCAGAAAGGACAAAAACATGCAAGTATTTCTTACTGAACTTATATAATATAACTAATCACCATACCCTTTTTACCCCATACATCTCCCTCAGACTGCTTTAGCATGTGCTTTCCTGGGCCACTCCTCAGAAATTCAATATAAGGCCACATACGTGACTACAGGTCACTTCAGTTGCTCACAAGTTCTCTGCTCTCCTTTAGGCACAGTTCACTGCACTGATGCTGACTTACAAAATCCTGACAGGCCTGCTTGATGTTTTGCAAGATATACTTATGCTGAATGATGCACACAAAATGAAGATTTTAACCTAGAGCTCTTCTTCTACCTAACTAATACAATGAAAGGCCCAGTCTTGCTTAGAGTCAGACACTTCAAAATCAACATAACTGTCCTGTCCCAGCTAACTAAAAAATAAGAAAGAAAAAAAAAATCTGCCATGTTGCAGATAGGAAGAAAACAAAATTTGGAAAAACTGACAGCAGGAATATAAGCACCAGAATCTTTGCTGGGGAATTCACATGGAGCCCTAAACACAAAGCCCATGAACTAGATCACCAAGCACACATAGAGAGCTCAGGCTCTCCAGAGGCTTCTGGGTTTGCAGTCTGTGAGAACCCTAAAATCTTTTGAGGAAAGGGTAAGAAGCTAAAAACCTTGAGGACAAGGACTCATCACAGTTTGGCTTAGGGAATGTGCAGTGCAGAAAGGAGCTGATGTTAGCACAGGTCTGCCATGTGAGTATTGGTGTAATATAGCTCAAGTGCAGCTTCTAACAGTAGCACCATTCCATGTGTTTGTCAGAAACAATAACCTCTTTTTTTGTTTCCTTTCACAACACCTTCAAGAAAAGCCCTGAAAACTAGCAATTTCAAAAGCTCACATTTATAACAATTCCTGATTAATACTGTCATATGGCACAGTCAAACCTGTGACTGCTTCAAGCTGTTCAGCACTTCAGCCCATGTCCCAGCTTCAGGAGCACTTTAAAAGCACCCAGATTTGCCTTGAAGGAGAAGTGAATGGAGGGAGATCCTTACTGCTACTGAATACTCAAAAAGCACAAGAAAAAGATCAAGGGGAAAAGTAATTTTGCAAAATCACTTAGATTCCACACAATCAGTTAAGGAACCATTAGCAAATTATTCTACATGGAATAATATAGCACACAAATGTGAAGGGCCTGACTTTGGTTCTTGTCCATCTTATCTCCCTCTTTAATTTTGGAAACCTCATTCTGTCTGGATTTTTTTTAACATCTTGAAAACTAATTCAGAGAAAAAAACCCAAAGCATCCATTTTAAATAATGGCAATAAATAACTGGGTGATCATCTAAAGGTCATAGGGATAACTTCCTTTCCTGCCTTACATGTCCATCTACGTCTGCATGGAGAATTAGCATGACAGGAAAAGATGCTGAAGTGAATACATGCAGGCTCACTGAATGTGGGGATTTTTATCAAACCATACATTTAAATACTCTGTAGATCTGTTTTCATTATTGTGCATGAATATCAACCAGTCCTAAAGTACACTTCAAGCAGAAAACAAAAAGAATTCATGTCTTCTATATAAGCAGCTGTCAAGCTGACCTCATGCCATCTATCAGCATTCACCATGTTTAGATACAACACAAATAAATAAACTTCATATAATTTATGAAAGAACTTCCCGTCACCCTCACAGACACAGACCTTGGCATTCAATGACAAAGATAAACAAACTGCACTCACATGTCTTCGACAGTGATATCCTTCAGGATCTGGCAGTAATCCACGTTCCACACTGCCTGGTCGTCCCAAACTTTAGATGCCAGTAGAATTGCCCCCAGGACTATTCGCTTCCAGTTTGCTGGACAAATATCTATCTCTGCATAAGTTAAGAGTCTTTCAAGATATACCTGTGGAAATGCATCAAAAGCAAGACTTGATCTATTTTGCTATTACATAGAAATGAAAAAGAAAACTATTCCCATTCCAGCAATTGTAAAACAGTAATCTGCTTTCAAGAAGATTCTTTTATTATAAAAGTTGTAGTTTCAAATACACATGTTAATGCTAGGCTCATAACTGGATGTGATAAATCCACTTTAGTTGGCCTTTGCCTTCTGATCCTATTACCCATTTCAAGAGGTCAGACACCAGACTCCAAAATACACCATTTTTTCTTTAGCTATGATTTCCCCCTGCCTGCCATCCTAAAGCTAAAGAAAACCTTAACATAATCTTATAATACTGTAAAGTAAAATATCATCAATTATTAAAAAATTACTTTTCCTTCTTAAGGAAGGCAAACTGTTATTAAAGCACAAAATTCCAAATTATATGTCAAGCCCATTACGAAGACTTTGATGTACAAAATCTGATGTTGTGAGAGTGCAGAAACACAAAGCTCAGTAAGAAGGTGGCACATGGATCTCCTTGGTGTCTGCACTACCTGGGGGTTCTGTGCAAAACACTGTCTTTTGCTTTCCAGACAGCCTGTGTAAACAAGCTCCTTACACTCTATATTGCACAAGGCAATTTGTCAACTTTGCAAGCAAAACTGCTCCTCAAATAATGAAAATACAGCATTCCCTGGAGTCATCCTTGGGAAGCAAAAACCTTCTTTAAAGCAATACACTAACACTGGGAGGCTCATAAGCAGAGAGCATATGGAAGCTGTAATATTATGCCACTCAAATTAACAGATGAACTTAATTTGCTTCACATCAGTGCAGAATTTGACGCTCTACTGTTAATACAAACCTTTTAAATCTCAACTTTTTACATCCAGTTTTAGAAGATTTAGAATGAATACTCCACATCTATAGATATATAAAGCATATAAAAATCAGAAAATATATCCTTTCTTATGTGCAGCTCTATCTTAGAAGGAGAAAAAAAACCACAACTAAGTAAGGATTTTGTGGGGGGCTGAAATTCAAAGGCACTTAGAGAAGAAAATGTAAACAGATAAGGATTATATTGCAAGGAAAGACTTGAATCATGGAATAGTTTGGCTTGGAAGGACCTTTAAGAGCCATCCCGTTTCAACCCTCCTGTCATGGGCAGGAAAATCTTTCACTAGACACATTGCTCAGAGTCCCATCCAGCCTGGCCTTGAACACTTCCAGGGATAGGGCATCCATTTCTCTGGGCAACCTGTTCCAGTGTCTCACCACCTTCACAGTAAAGAATTCTTCCTAACATGTAATCTAACCTCTTTCAGGTTAAAGCTATTTATAGCCCTCGTCCTAGCATTAAAGCCCTCATAAAATGTTCCTCTCCAGCTTTCCTGTAAGCCTTTTTTAAGTGCTGGGAAGCTGCTGCAAGGCACTCCCAAGAGCTTTCTCTTCTTCAGGCTGAACAGCCCCAGGTATCTCAGCCTATCATGGGAGACGTGCTCCAACCCTCTGATCAGCTTTAGGACCCTCCTCTGGACTTGCTCCAGCTGATCCATGGCTTTCTTATGTCCGAGATCCCAAAGCTGGATGCAGCACTAAAGTGAACAGAGCAGAGGGACAGACTCCCTCCACCTGCTGCCCACAGCGCTTTGGATGCAGCCCAGGACATGTTTGGCTTTCTGTGCTGTGAGAGCACACTGCCAGGCCACATCCAGCTCTTCTCCAGCCAACACCCCCAAGTCCTTCTTGTCAGGGCTGCTCTCCAGCCATCCTGTTTAGCCTGTATTTTGTGCTTGGGATTGCCCTGACCCACATGCAGGACCTTTCAGTTGGCCTTGTTGAACTTCATGAGTAAAGCACAGGCCAGCCTCTCAAGTGTGTCAAGTGAGGTGAAATTACACCTCAGTAAAAAGGTAGCATAAGCTTGCCACTATTTTCCCACCAGCACATACTTGAGAAATCAGAATTAAAAATTAAATAGGACTTTAATAAGACTCTATTCCTACACCTACTTCATTATCATATTGATGCATCTTCCAATAGCACATTGAAGGTTGTGAAAAATCACTCTTGCTTCCTTGGTGATAACTTGGGCTTGACTCCAGATACACTGTTTGCTGGAACAAGGCTCTTTATCATCCTTCAAAAAAAGTGAGGATGATAAACAGCTCTCCATGAGAAAGGTACTTAGTGTAGCTTTCAACTCCTTTCTTGAACATGCCTTAAATGAGAATTTTATTCTGTTCACTTGCTGTGGCCTCCTTTACTCAGTCTTGGGTTTTAAGTATATGTTCAAGTAAGGGAAGACGGAAAAAGAACAAGACTACTTGCAGAAAACACTTATAAAAGTTTAATAAGGTCCTCAGCCAGTGACAACTCACTGTAATCTAGGATTTGTGACATCATCAGTGTATCTTTGGGAGACATTAGTGTAGGTCTTCAACTTTTAATCAAGCTCACCCAGCTACACACACACTCTCTTTCTTCTAGCTCTCGCTGTCTCTCTCTCCCAGAGAAAACCCACTGACTGCAGATTGGTAAATTAAGGCTGGAAACTAGAGCAACCTCTTAACAGCAGCACACACAGAGCCAAGTGAGCTGTCTCCAATGTAAACATGCCAAAGTTCATTATTTCTGATAAACGGAGCAGGTTTGATTTCAGAGCATTTCAATACGCAATGCCCTAGTGGGACACAGTCCCAGCCCATGATGTCCCATGATGGGACATCAGAGTAGGACAGATCGAGTCTGCCATGCACTCACTACTGCAGGGGGTGATTCTGGCTGCTGTGAAGATGTGCTGAATCAGGAGAGACTTTTGGAGAAGGGCCAGGTGGCTGTCAGCCTGCTTGAAGAGGAAGGCTGGTGGGGTGGTTAATCACTACACTACTCATCCCAAACAAACTCATGGCTGGTGGGAGAACACCACCTGCTTCTGCTGGCAAAAGCCAGCGAGTCTTCCCACACACACAGGGAGGTATGCTCCCACCTCATTAAAAAAAAAAAAAAAAAAAAAAAAAAATCACTGAAAATGTTGGCCCTGCAATGATAAACGTGAGATATGGAAATACCATTTGTATGCAATTATGTCTACACATTGAACAATGTCTTAAACACAAGGGTCATTCTCTTAAATATGGGGTTTGTATCAAACAGACTGGGATTTTGAGTGTACTACATGGTTCAGTGTATTTGTCTCTTGTAATGAATTTCACTGGCCTAGTTCTCAAAAACAAAACACTTTCTACATCTTCTTTAGGGCTAGCTGCTATGAAGTAATATAATAAAGCTGAATTTTAAAAGGTCACAATAGATAGGAATATTACAACTTCCATCCCAGAATGCTGGAATAAATTTGCTTATATGGTAAAAGACAAAAAAATGCAGAAGAAACAATGTGATAAACACTATTTTTGTTTCTTTTTTTTTAAACATAAGTCTAAGAACTATCTCTCCTCTTGATTATTTTGGCAGGTGTTTCTTTATGGAACTAGAAATAAAGAGCTTTTAGTGTCTAAAGGTTAAAATACTATTTGCCTCCACCAACTTTTAACAGCTGTATCCATGCTCAAGAATGGGACTAAAGCTTAAAACAAATGGAAGCTGTTGCACCATTGTTACTTTTTTCCAATTTGCTTCATGCTTTGCTGTGCCTGAAAGTAAGCTTTTTTAGGCAGAACTTTTCAGTATTCTCTATTAAACATTAAAAAGCTGAATTCCCAAAAGATTCAGATTTATTCTGCCTTAATTTAACTAGTGCTGTGCAACCAGCATCCAAGAGCCATCTTCATCACATTTATTTATCATTGCTCACTTAGCTCTATGACTGTATGTATAGATATTTTTTACAGAATGATAACAAGACTACTTATACAGATTAAAGTTACTGATATGACATGAGCAAAAACTTTCAGTGGTTTCATGAGCAAAAGCTTTCAGTCAAACAACACACACTTCTGAATTCTTTCCAGCTTGCAAAGAACAAATACAACTCACTGTTAGTAACAACACTACAACATTCAAAACTCATTTGTACCATAATTCAAATCCTAGCTGAAATGAAAATACAATTCTGATTAGGAAAATGCCAATGGCCATTGGTCTGTCAATACATTTTTATTTACTCAGACTGAATATCTCAGAGCCTGGTACCTCCATTATTAGTCTACATTCTGCATTTGGGAATGAACCACACAATTTTACAGGACTGTCTGTCTAACAAGCTGTGATGGACAACAGCTGCACCTCATTGGAGATGTTTTAGTAACTAAGCACATGCCAGAAGGCACACTGCACAGAGTTAAGATTTCAAAGGAGCAATACTGCATTATTATTTTCCATCTCTTCCCACAGACTAAGACCAAGATTTCACAATGACTGACCTTTATACTGGGTGTATCAGCAAATTATTATTTAATCATAAGTGAAACTAATTTGGTGATTTGCCTCTGTTAAAAATTCATTTATCTGAATGAAAAAGACTTTCTTTCTACTAATTAAATAAAATTACCACTCCATGGGTATAGATAATCCCAAATTGGCTGGAAGTTCAATGAACTCTGGAGAGGTTCATTAGCTTAGATGTAGCACCATAGGAATGCAGTTAAATGGCTTCCAAAGCCATTTGAGGTCCAGCAGAAGTACAGAACTGATTTGTTTCAGCACGTATCTTCAGCTCTTAAATCTGCCAGACCTGAAACAACTCCATGCTGACCTAGTTTGGATGCCTCTGATCTTGACTCCCAGGACCTGGACTTGCAGTGGCATGCTAAATAGCATTAGGCCATCCATTATAACCACTAGTCCTGGGGGGTTTTTTTTATCCAAACACAGAACTGTAATATGGCACAAACTATCAGGATCAGCAACAGCATCCAAGGCCCAGCAGTGCTGCTCCAGCAGGGCTACTGCCAAGCTTGAACTAATCCCCAGGGTGGTTATTTGCAGATGGGTGAATCCATCCTGCTCTTCCCAAGTGTTTAATGGTAACTAACCACAGTATCCCATGTTGTCTCAGTTATCTGAGATGTCAGGCTCCCCATGATCCTGGACAGCAGAGTGTTGGTTACACAACATCCCAATCAACAGAACATAAATCGTTTGAAGAAACTGAAAATTAAAGATAGCACTGAAGAGTTCAGTTTTAATTAGTGTGAAACAGCATCTCATGTTTCCCATCTCAGAGGATATTATAGCAGGCTTTGGACATTATATAATACATTCAAGTAGAAAGAAAAGTTAAAATACTTGAGAAGATTTCATTCTCTTTTTTCTTCTTTTCAGGAGGATATATACCAAATATGAAAGTGTCAAATAATTTCATTTCAGTATTTTACAATCACAAAACCCACTCATAATTTAAAAAAAACAAACTATGGGGTTCTTATAGAAGTTTTGCTTCTTTTTGTTACTTCATCTTGAAGCTGTTCAACATTGACTTCCAATACTCCACTGATACCTCTTATCACATTGGAGTCGTGATCTAAGCACCAACAATACAGTAGTTCTTTTTTTAGGCTTCCCTAAAGCAACAGAGGAGGTTTTCTGTGGAGGTTATGAAATTTCCATCTTCAGAAAAACTCAGAACTTAACTGGCCAGGCCCTGATCAGGCTGGTTGTGCTTTGAGAAAAAGCCAAACCAGACATGACCCCTAAAAGCCTCTTCCAACTGAAATTATTATGCAATTATATTTGTATGCAGTACTAGAATTTCCTGTGGTGCCACACTAAGAGGTCAGGAGTTGTGTGTTGCCCCCAAGGAAGCTGACTGGGAGTCTCAGCACACTCAAGCAATGGGCAATCACCAAGGAATGTCACCGACATGACTAGAAAAATTATGAATTTTGAGGCAGCAGCAAGAGCAAAACATTATCTTCTCCCATGTGGTTTTTATATGGCTTTATGTCAAATTCTATCTCTATTTTACCAATAAAACTGTAGTGGCTTAAATTATTTCTCACTTGATTTACATTGACAGAAAGGAGACAATGGCTTTGGTATTTTAATTACTATAATTGAGAATCTACAAATTAACCTTTATTTGCAAACACCTCATTCCCTCCCTCATCAGGTAACCCACACTGTAAATTGCAGGAGTACAGAGTAACTAATAAAGATATTTCCATCCCAACAGATTATGGAGAAATACAGAGTCATCTCCCTCTAATGAGAAAACTTCAGTGTGTCAAAATGCCTTGAAATTGAAATGATGTCTTTATGGAAAAGATTATAATTGGTAGCGGGTCTCACACAGCCAAATCACGGCTCTAATCCAATCACTAAACTGCCATATGCTCTGTTCTAAGCAATCAGCCAGTTCCCTACCACGACTCTCCAGAAATAACCATGGTTTGCAATTGCCCAGCTGGGCATTTAAAATGTCTGGTGCTACCCATTTGGTGGAAAAGGACATCATTCTGGTCCTTGCAAATTCATCCAATTTTTATTTCTGAGACCAAATGGTGAAAAGAAGTAACAAAAGCAGTCACAGAAATACAAAAAAAAAGGTGAACTGAAAGTACATTACAGATATTTATAGAAAGCACAAATGGAACTGAGAGGAACATCACACATCTCCAGGTTTGCCCCTTAATTTACTTTTTAAGACAAGTACCTATAATCCATGTCAAATGCACTCCAACTGTTAGGCAACATTGACTTTCCAAAACTGGGATCAGTACTCATTCTTTGCCCACACAGAAGCCCAAGAGGCATCAGCAGACACACACTTTGAATGTCCCCTTCTCTTGTGATTTAAAAAGAATTCCCTCTCAATCTCCACCTTCACTGTTCTCTTTTCATTAAGTGCATACCCCAGCAACTCTAAGGCAAGAATTGACTAATTGATACTAAAATGTATAAGTGTTAACTGATAATCTCTCATGTGTTGTACATTACACCGTAGTCAAAAGGTAATAGCCCTAAAAGCAGGGACCAGAATGTCCTCATCCCACCAGTACCCAGAGCAAAGGTTCCTCCTGGACTCTTCCGGAGTGTACCCTGAGCCATGTCCAGCTGCCAAGGGGCTCAGGATTGACAGCACAGGTCGAGGGACCTTCTCTCTACACTTTGGAGACCTTCCTCTGATGTGACCAAGTGCTGGGCTTTGGCACCTCGCCAGGAATGCTTGAAGACCAGGACAAAAGTGGACACCAACAACTGGAACTCCTCACAGGTTCCTTTGCACAAGACAGAGCCCGGTTTCACTGCCTGGCCTTGCTCACACCCAGCCACACTCAGGCTGCCCCACAGTCACAAGCACTGCTTTAGATTGCACTCCAAGGTCTCCAGGGAAACCTGCATCTTCCATCAGCTGCATAAAGGATGGAGGTGACATTGGGCCAGGAGAAAAGGACTTCTGCACATCAGGTGTCTGTCTCCATGGACTCTGGACACCCTTTTGTGTTTTCCTTTCCTTTTAAACAAGTACCAGATCTTTTATAGAACAATTTAAAATACTTTTAAAATAAAAGTATTTTATCAGCATTCAAAAGTAAATATATCCTAGTGAAAGGAAACCAATAAAAAAACTTTCACCATTCTTCCATATACACAGAAAACAAAACAAAATTCTCCACAAATAATTTTTACAATACAGCTCAGCAGTATTCTCTCTTTACCTAGTTGCTGAAAATGTGACCAAAGAATACAGTAAGAGCTCAGGAACATCTGGCTGGATTAATTAAATCCTTATTTTCCATAAGGAGAATTTATTCTTACATACTTCAAACTTCAAATTTGCTAATATCAAATCCCCTCAGTCACAGCACAAGTCTGTAAGGTATTCCAAAAACATGCTCCTCTGAACTTCTCAGAATAATTCAGCTCATGTACTGTATGCATTTACATATCACTGAATCTGCTCTATCTACAGCATTCAGTCCCAGCATTTTTGCAAATGCAAAATGTGTCCTCTCTCAAACCACTACGGACACAAAAGTATATTAAAAGAGCCTTACATTTGGCCTATTTGCAAAAAACTCAGAATGTTGTGCCAAGGCAAAGCAGAAAACTTAGACTATTCTGCCCTTCTAGTTCATAGGATTGTTTTCACAAAACAAAAGAACAAAGCATACATATTTAATTCTCCTGACATGCAAACACTGTTTTGTTTTCCTGTTTGTATGGGTACCACTCCTGTTCACATTTTTATTTGCCATCCAATTAGTAGATTAACCAAAGTACAACTTCCTACCTCTGCACTGGAGGAGATACTAAAGAGGAGACAGGCATTTCTCAGTTTTAGAAAAGGTGAGAATACTCTGGGGCAAGAGAGACATTTTTCAGTAAGTCAGGTCACAGAATACAGTTATTCCATTCACTGGGGTTAGAAACACTAGTCATAAGCTTTAAATTGGCAAAACAATTCTTAAAACTAATTTTATTCTTACGGTATTATTTTAAAAATTAATAATATGAATTAGTATTTAATTGTTTCAATCTGAGATTTTAATTTTCCATCTATCAGTATGGGAAATCTCTTGGCAGCTCTGGAGGCTATGTGAAAATTAAATTTTTTTGCTTAATTATAAATTGGTTTTGCTGTAAGAGTGGAAGCTTTAATTGAAATATTTTAATTAAGTGCTTGAAGCCACACAATGCTGGCTTTTTGCTGCAGAATAGCTTATCTCAGAGTCTGGAGTTTCACATTTACTCAGCTCCTGTGCTGAACACAGACTGCTGTAGAACTAATTGTAACTGCTGCTTTTACCTGGTTAATGCACATACCAAGACAAACAGTGGGTGCATTCAACTACACACTTTGGACCACATTAACAATGTGGGCAGTAAAAAAGGGTGCTTAGAACTGCTTAAAAATAATTAAAGTGAGTGAAAGAAAGATAAAACTGTAGCATCTTGTTCAAAATGTCTCTGATCCCCACACTTCCTGTCTTCTGGCAACCCTCCCAGGAGGAACAAGTGGCAGACAGGGCTATCAGATTGCTCTCTGATGGACAGCCAGACTATGGCAAAACACAAGCTCCAGCAGGGAATGCTGATGTCTCCTTCTCCAGACAGGATATCAAAACTGAAAGCACTTGCAAGGTTCATAAACAGCAGTATCAAATTATTAAGATTTCAGGAGTGTGGGAAGGGGGAAAGGGTTGATTGCTTTTTCACAGATTAGTTTCCACATATGAGTATTTCAAAAACAACACAATCTGTGTCTGGGGCCTCTCCTGATGACACAAACAAATAATGAAATGAAATCTAGAAGTACAGAGGAAACTGAGAGCACCTGCAGAATTTCACACTTACAAAACACTATGTATAAACTTGGAGGGTTTCTGGAAAGAGGGGTCAGGCAAGTGCTATTATCCTGACAACACAGGCAAGAATAGCAGAATGGTAAACACTGATCACCTGCACCAAACCTATCCATAATACCTGCATGGCTGCTCTGAGAACTAGGCTAGAATATATTTTCCTTTGAGAACTAGGCTATAATACATTTTCCTGTTACCAGTGTACTGGGGAAAAAAAAAGTCACCTAAGTCTTCAAGCACTAACAAGTATGGAAACTGCTTCTGCAGTATAACAAATTAACTAAAAACATTTATACTTCATTGGAGGCCACACGAAAGAGTTACTTGCAAGGAAACCACACAAGAACCAGAAGAGGCAAGGAAGCAGTTGTATAAGACTTGTGGGAAAGAACTTCCCATGTATTGCAGTAACAGAAAGGTAATGTTATTAAAAAAAGAAAGAAAAAAGCCCCGTCTTTCTGTTAAACCGTGTCCTCACTGATCAAATAACTTAAGATTGAATAACATAAATACAACAAGGTATTTGGCAGTGGGTTAATTAAATTACAGAAGAACATACTGATTCACACAACTTATTTTGCCTCCATCAGAAAATACTTAGGAAGAAAAGGAAGAAGGATAAGCACTTAGTACAATCACATAAAATAGACAAGCAAAATGTCATTTCAGAAAACAAATATTGGCTGTGTCAAGCAACTAGAGTAAAACTACAAAATGGAATAGTGGAACACTGTAGGGTGTTTCTTGCCCTATTTCTCTTGTATTCCTGTTCTTTATTGGCTAGAACAATTCATTCTGACTGTCTGAAGGAGAAAAGCCTGCCAACTAATCTTAGAAGCCAAGGAAAATAGATTAACAGAGGAAATGAGTAGGCCTGGGCTACAAAATTCACCTTCTCCAATTTCTCCTTCGTCCATCTAAAATGCATAACTAAGCTCTTATGAAACCACATGTTGTAGTGGTAAAAAACCATTTTGTTATTTTAAAATCTCTGAGTAAAGAACATAGCCAAAATTGTGACTGAAGGCTGAAGTGACTTGTCAGAATTGGCAGGATATAAATTTCAAAAAAATTAAAAAATTTCCAGCTGGCGGAGATCACTTTAGCCCTTTTAATCCACATTGCTATGCTGATCCACACCTGCTGAAAATCTGAACCTTCTTTTAAGTTGTGCTATTTTTAAGTAGCTAAACTTCAGACTTGAGTACAATTGTTCAGTCCCATGACAAGTATAGTGGAAGTAGAAAAGAGGCAGCATGTCCCAGTCACTCACTGGATCCTTTACATGCCCATCAATTCTTATTAGTGCTATCAAATCACCTACAGCTGTTCCCAAGTCTCTCGTGGGAGCTACAGTGAGACACAGCAAACCCCCTGAAAGTTGAAGCCTTTCTCCTTTTAACATTCCCTCATGTTCAGACCACCTATGCCACTTACATTTTCTATGAGTCACCTTGGTGGCCTGTAACACTCTCACTCCACGAAGACAGGACCCCAGGTTTGTATCACATGTTATCCAATCTCTCCTTCGTCACTTACTCTGCCCATGAAAATGAACTGTGGCATGTCTTCCCATCAAGAAATTTCCTCGGTCTCCACAGTGAGAAAAAATTCCCTGGCAGCAGCTACATCTATTAAATCATACAAACACAACTTTTGAGAACAAAACTGTGTCTGTCAGATGGCTGATGTCATCCCTCGGACACTCACCAGGGTGACAATGGCACATTCAGCAGTCAGTTGAGCAGCACTGAACAACGTCCGGACAAAGCGGTAAATCTGTTTCTGCTCCGGGTCATGTTTGTCATAGTCTGGTGGCACTTCGGATTTCTAAGGAAGAAACACTTCCAAATAGGTGACTGAAACAAAACGAAGCAGACAGAAAAAAAAAGACAGTTCACATGAAAGGGAAGGAGAGGCAGATGAACTTACCGAAAGGGGATGAAGGTTTTCATCAAAAATATCTAAGAGCATTCTTCCGTCTGTGTCCCTAAAAAGTATTAAAACCAAAGTACTGTCATTATCTGAACACAACAGCACACAACCCTCATAGACACAAGTGCACCATTAAAACTCTAACACTCCCCATGCTGGGGGTGCTTAGAAACACTGATGAAATGTGATTTTCAAATAGAGGTTGGACCTACTCTGCCATAAGGCCCTTGAGTAATATGAAATTCATATTACAGAGCACGCTAAAACACTCAGCTTTCAGTGCCCAAGATATAAAACTGTTGTGGTCTTTACTGTGAGGCTTAAGAAGTACTGCTACAAACTTGATAAAATCAGCCCAGCTTACTCTACTTTTCTCTTTTTTTTTTAACTTAATCATGTCCACCCCTGCAATCTCTCAACTCCTCTTCCTATTACCAACTGTCCTAGGGTGACTTTATGATGCTTGTATCCCCAGTCGTCCATTCTGTTTGTGCTGTATATTGAGTTCTGTACTTTTAAGCCTGATTCTGAGAGTGAACCAGGGAGAGAAGGCACAGAGTTTGTTTTGAGAAACAGCCTGACTCACACACATTCTCTTGTCTGGACTTCTGTTCATCGGAGGCACAGACAGCAGTGGGACAGAGATCTTTTTGCTTTTAGTTAGTTTTAGCTAGCTGAGGCAGAGAAGTTCCCTGGACTGGTTTTTTTCCCTTTTCTTCTTGGGACTATTTAAATCTACTCTGGACTGAAAAACCCAGAGGAGCACCAAGGGCTGGCACCTGCAGCCCACTGGGCCTGGACCTCCAGGGGCCTGGGACTGACAAGAGACTGAGTGAGCTGAGCTGCACCCACGGCAGGGACTGTCTCAGTTTGCCATCTCTCTTCAGAGCAGCGAGAGGTTTTATTGCTTCACTGTTCATTTTATATTTTCATAGTATCCATTCTTTGTGCTTGTAGGTATTTTGTTTGTTAAATAAATAGTTTTTTTCCACTTTTCTCCCAGGAAGTTTTTCCTGGACTGGCTGGGGGGAGGGGCTGTTCGGGTTTGCTTTCCAGAGGAACCCCCTTCAGAGGTTTCCTCTCAAATTTGCCCTAAACCAAGACATAAACATTATAAACACTTATTAATATGCAATGCTATTTTTACAGTAATCTTTTAGTTAATACATACATACTTCACTTTTAATTTATTTGAAAAACGGTGCTGTACTAATGATTTCTGAAAGCTAAAAGAAGCACACACAAAAAAAAATTCAGACAAAATAATACTCCTATTCATTGGTTTTATTAGAGGTTTCTCTGAAATCCCTGTAGCTCAATATCAGCATGCACATTGATGCAACTTCACAAGCCTAACATCCACAATGCAATACAAAATTTTTGCTGTATGAAACTTTGGCAAGGATGCTAACAAGCACAAAAGCAGAAAGTATAACTGTACCAGAACTGGCACTTTCTGGACAGATGCATCCATGTGACTGACTTACTACAATCCCATGTTCATTTTTAGCATCCCTGGTACTCTGATCATACAGTTCTTAAGAAACAAACCACTGAATATATTTTCTATCTTCATTCAGCAGCACGCAAGCTTTAGAGCATGCAAGCCACAAGTTTCACAGTGGACTCATGTCTGCAAAATGCATTTAACACAACGTCTGAAGGTGCCATTTTTTCTACTAAAATGGAGGCTAACACTGGAAAATAAACACATTTTTAATATAAAAAGGAGCACCTGAAGTAAAACAACCAAAAAACCAACCAAACAAACAAACAACCCTGGACTGGGGTGATTGAGGTAATTACTAGAAAATTCTATCAGCAAGGATTCTAGGCCAGACTCTTTTACCCCTACCTAAAAAGTAGAAGAAGTAGTCTCCCCAAAATGATTGGTGTGCTACAGTAAACTATGTCACTTCACAATGCAAACAAAAATTATTTGCTGTTTTATTTCTTCAGGTTGTAGCTGCTATATGCTATGAAGCCACACCTGACTGCCCTCAATAATCTATTTAAAAAAAAAAACTTGAGAGGTTTGTGTCTTCATTACAAATCACACTGTACTCTTTCAAAAATGGACCATCTACTGATTATCCAAGCATTCTTTATGGTTAGTTTGCTGAGGTCTATTTTATTTCTTCAGCAAATTCACCAATGCTTATGCATTCCTTCAAAAATAAGGTGGGTGTAGCTTTTTATCACCTGTTGAATAGCTAAGATGACAAAACATGAAGAAAACTGATCAGTATAACCATGGCAGGAGACACTGGGAAAGGGAGGAATGTTACAATTAAATGAAATGTGAGAAACATATGAAGAAATACTATATTTCTTGTATACCTTCTCAAAAAAATTAGACTGGTGAGAGTTTGAAGTATTAGGAAGCAATTTTGGTTTAAGCCTCCTATGCAGGAGAACAGGACCAACTACTGTCTAAAAACAATTCTTCTCTGGAAAAACAGATGCTTGACTCATTTTCTGTCAAAATGAACCTTGAGTCAAAGAGTCACAGTGAACCAGAATCTCCCACATACGTCAACAACTTCCTTTTTGCCTATAATAGCAGGAAACAGAACATATGATTTGCTCTTGCTGTCTCAGCAGCAAGCACAACTGGGTGCTGTTATCACATTGTCCCTCCATTCCCAAATCAGAGACAATCCAAGAATGAACAGTTGTTTCACATCCCTCATTTCAGAGTTGCTAATTGGCACAGGTGAGCCTGGCTCCAGCATCACTGCTGAGACTGTCTGTCCCAAGTCCAGGCACAGCGGTTCCCTAGCCCAGGCACATTCCAGGGAAAGCAGCAGCAACCAGTTTCCTGAATAAATCACCTCTCCATCCCAAAAGTGAAAGGACAGATAGCAACTTTCTCAAGAAAGTAACAGTCAGAAGGCATTTTTTTCCCAAGATGCTGACAGTACCCTTTATTTTATGAAGGTCTGGTCTCTCTGTCTACCAGCTGTGAAATTTTCATCAGGCTCTGCAAGCCCACAAATGGGCAGAATTTACTGCAGACAGGGATCAGCTCTGTGGCAATCAGCATAAAGCAAGCCTGGCATACTGTGGCTCTGGATTCTTCTTGCTCACTTGTGAGCTCTTACTGAAGTTTCGTACCCTTTATAATCTCTAATGTGCCTGATTCTCTCAAGCCTTTTGCTCAGCTGCCATGGTGCTTAGCAGAGCGCTTAGTAATTTATTTCCACAAAACTTTTCAGTCTGATTATCTTTGAGATCTCGATTATTTAGTCAAGCATAGCAAAAATCAACTAGTTAACCAAACTAATACAGGGACCATGGAAAAAAAGGGGTAAAAAGGAACCACAGATGGATAAACAAGTAATCCAAGCATGCCCACTCATGCCTTATTTCCTGGTAAATGAGATTAAAAGTTTGAGAGAAGATTTCACTCCAGCTTTTATTTTATATATTGCCATGTTTCAGTCCAAGGCTCACTGATGTCTTGGAAAGCTTTCCAAGAGCTTTCAGTGGGAATCAAGCCCTAAGCCTTTCTGCCCTTGTGCATATTTAAAGGTTTCTCTTGAGATGTCAGCCTTGTTTCAAGAAGTGTGATGGGTTGCAGTGACCTGAATCATGGTCCTGAATGACGTACCAGCTGAACTTTCAACTCATGAGTAATTCCATTTGTTCTAGTTGGACTTCTTACAGTCCAGAAAAAAAAAGTCTCAGTGGCTTGATAAATCAAGAGCTAAGCCAAGTCCTCTGAAAAGGCCAATTGAAAAACCATGGGCACAAAAGTCACTTAAATTATTTATACAACCTCTCCTTAGAAATGTCAGGAAATATTATTTTAAGATACTGTGATGTATCATGAGGACAGGGAATTTAAGATACAAAAGCACAATTCAACATGAAGGAAACTCATGTATGTGCCAAGTTACTTTTTAAAGAACCTTTTTTTCTATTCAATTTCAATCAACTTGACTGAGCAGAGATCTAAAACATACAACACCAGGAGAGATAAACCAGGATCTGCTCTGTTTCTGAGGCATCTTGAATGAGATTCATTCACAGTACCACTCTTACTGTATATTTCATGGGTTTTATTTCAAAATTCTAACTGATCACTGATATGCACAGTTAACTTTACAGAGGTGCAGCTAAAAATAAAAAGCCAAAAGATACTATTCAGATTTTTCTACATACAATTGCAACATATACAACAATGCAGAAGTGCCCAATGCATATAAAACCAGACACTGAATCATCAGAGCTTTTCAATGTTGAGCTGTACTTCCACTTCTTATGTTACTTAATCCTCCAATTTTAATTTTTCTATGTAAAATTGTATATACAGAAAATGTGTGTTTCTTATTGCTAGCATGGGAGTTAAGAAACTACTACTCAAAAATATTTTGAAAGAAATTAAGCATGGATTTTTAGGGCTTGATCAGTTTACTTGTTTCAATAAAAATACTTTCAGTACAAGATTCCATTATTCACATACCTGTTTTTGATGTGGTAATATATTGCAAGAGCTACACTGTAAAGAAAAATACAGAGTTAATATCTCAGGAGTGCCATATTATATTTTCTGTCATATTACATGCAAATTTAAAACCTAGCACAAAGCACAACAAACAGTATATGGTCAACAGCCTATTTTCTTTTGTTTGCTCTTAGATATCAGGAAAATTGCTGCAAACAGACAATTTTATAATATTTGTTCTGTACACTCCAACTACATCCTTTTACTAGTAATTAAGTACTTTACAATAATCTTCATATTTCATGTATCAAGTGAACATACTTTCCATTTAATGCCCTACTCCACTAAACTCAATGATTAAACACCTACTGACTTCCAAGGCTGAAGACAAAGCATCACAGGCATTGGATATTCTTGTTAGTTTTGCTGCCAGGTTAACACAAAATGTTTTAATCATCATTGGCTTATGATTGTATATTTAAAGCCATTGCTTGTGTCTGTCTTAATGTAGCTGCTCAAACAGCACACTCAAACACCACGCTCCTACAGTTTTATAGCATCAAGTTACTTATTTTAACTCAGGAAAGACAACTCCCTGAATAACTTACTGCATTATGCATTTCCCCTACTCTGAACCACACATGAAAGCACCCGTTTACATTTAGCACACAGACCAAAAGTGTCCTTATATTTACAGACAGTTAAGATTTTGATGACATACACAACTAACTGAGCTCGTTCACATTTGAGATGGAACAAAGTTAAAGAACAGATTCTTATGATTATCCTACAGTTTCCAACTCCCAGCTCATGCTTTACTCACAACACATTTTTATTGAAGACCAAAGCCGAGCCAGCACTCTCCCTACTTATTGCAGCAGCATAAAACCAATCTAAGCTAAAGGGGAAAGAGGACAGAGGAGGGAATTCTTTGTAGACTGTTTGCTCCATCAGTGATTCACTGTAAGATCCCTTTGTCTTATACTGATCCAAAATTCCCCCCTTTCCTTTTCCCTAAAAGACCTTTTAAGAGTCATTTGGTTGCTCTCTTATTTTATTCCAGAATTTTTACATGAAAACTGAGATACTGCATGTTAGGAAAACAATATGTTTGAGCTAAAACTTTAGTAGAATTTTAGATTATTTCAGGTTTGATTGGGGTTTTTTTTGAACAGCCATACACAGTAGAAAATATTTTTCTCTGTTAGAAGTAAAAATATATTACTAATTTTTTATAAGCTTTTACCTGACTGCATTAGAAGTTCCTAGATGATAAATGTTTTTTAACTTTGACTTTTTTCTACTGACACATATTTAAGGAATCAAGAGATAGTGTGTACCATGGACATTTAAAGGCCACAGTTGTTACTGAACACAAGAAAAACCCACATTTATGAATGAAATTGATTTGACAGAAAGCTATTCACAAAACGAATTATTCCTAAAATTTAATTTTAAATTATGCCCCTAGAAACACACTTGAAGCTCCAGCTCACTTTACAAAAACAGATGCAAGAGTCTATGTGCACAGCTCTGCTTGATGTCCATATGGTTGCCTATGTAACAAAATGTCAAATTAAGTTTAGAAAATATTTACTATTTAAAAATCTGTATCAGAATCTGAAAGTCTCTCAGGGTTGTAATAGAGTAACTCATCCAAGTTTCATTCTTTCTCTCATATGCCGGTTCAGCTGGCACTAAAAGTCCAGAAATTATGATTATGGAGCTCTCCATCACCCTACGGCAGTCACCCCTCCTGCTGCAGTGGATACAGTAATGTTTTAAACACACCAGTGCATAAGGTGACCCAGAAGAGATAAATAAGCTGAGCAAAATGCCTCTCTCTTAGATTTACCTATGTGCATTAGTCATTTTCCTGCAGAGACTACAAGGTGTGGTGAAAGAAATAAAGTTATACTACAAAAGCAATAATTCTATAATCCCCTCACCCTTCAACCTGTTAAAAGTGGACAGAATATGCAGAGACTTTGTGTGTCCGAGCTCAGTTTTTCACCCTCTGTAGTCCCTTTTCAAGTCCTCTGTGCCCTTGCAGCTTCCAACCCTTCCCATGCTGGCAGCCTGGCCTCAGCCCTGCACAACTCCCACATGATTCCAGAACTGGCTCTTCCAGCTCTTCTGCTCCCCACAGCTCTGCCCCCACCACGCACCTGAGTCTCTCCCAAACACACCACCCTTCTCCCCACCACCACCTTGTCCTTCTGTGTCCTCCTTCACAAGGCTTCTGCCAGCCCTGTGATGCCCCTAAAAATGTTTTTTGGTAGCTGCAGCTGAACTCATCTCTTCTTCCCACAAGCCATGGCAGTTCTGATGCAAAAAGAGGTCCAAAACCTACCCAAAAGGCTGCACTTACTCTGCATACAAAGGATTTTAGAGCAGAAGCATATGAGATTCAAGGAGGGGAAAAACCCCAAACACCTCAGAAACACAAAACCTTTTTCACGTGTTAATCAGAAGTACTTTTAAGTTATTAGTGATAGAAACTCTGAAGAAAAGCAAGATGACATTCCAGGCAGAAAGAGCTGATGAGGAACCAGGCTTCAGTTTAACTACAAAACCTTTCTCCTCTCCTCTCTTTTTCCTTTAATAGAAAAATTAAGGACTGTCTTAGGGACCACCATTACAAACTCCTTTGGATGTGTTAGTCTGAATAGATTTGTCTCTCATGTAAACACCTCTGCAGCAGAGATACTGTCTTAACGAAGTTTTGCATTTGCATACACCAAGGTAACCAACCTACAGACAGCTCAAGAGAGGCTATTAGCAACCATTAACAAACAGCATAAAATCCCTGAGCATTTGGTCTCTATTTTCTTCTTACTGTATAAAATGTAAAGAACAATACTCTACAAATATCAATTTCACTTCTCTCCAAAAGTAAAAAAGCACCAGTGAAACTTAAAATGCTCATCTAAGTCATCACCCAGTAACTCTGGACCATGTGATTAAATAAATCTATTACTTCAAAAACTAAAACCTTTGAAGTTTGCTTAGTAATGGTTCAGAAATATGTATACATAAATACACATAAAATGTAAGTGCTATCAAAAATAAATAAATTGCAAAACCCACCATTTGATGGTATACTTGAGGTTTGGTTGACTGACCGTGCTGTCATCCAGGAAAATAGTGGAGCAGGAACTGTACTTCCTTCTCAACTGCCCAGGAGGATGCTATGAAAAACATGCAAAAGAACAATAGCAATTATGTAATACTAAAGCATTTTTGGGGGTAGATGTAAGAATTTAAATAGGACAAATTTCTGTCTCTCATAATGATGCACACAGTAATGTGACCACATTTGGAAGAAGTTCAGAAAGTTCAGAAATAATTAACAGTGCAAAAGTCACAAAAATCCCTGCCAGAGACTTGCTAATGCTTTCAAGTCCCAAATCCCTTGCATTCCTCCTTCCCAAAACCATGCAAAAATTTTTCGTCAGGCTTACTCAAATACATACATACACTTGGAAAGCAAAGATGAATAAGACCTATATTTCTGTCCTCATTCCGAAAGAGTAAATGGAAGAGTGAAAAAGAAATTGTGTTAGCAATGATGATTGGTTTAGCAACAGATATAAAACCATGCTTGCAGAAAAAAAAAAATTAAAACCCTCAAAAAAGCTCCCAGCAGAATGAAGTAGGGGAAAGAGGTCTTTACAGTAGAACTACTAAATTAATAAGGCGAATTCAGAAAAAACAATTCATCAATAATAGATTTGTTATCAGAAAGGAAGAAAACTGATCAAAGGACAGAAGAAAAGAGTATAAACAAATAAAAAGAACCATCTCTTAATAGAAAAGTTTTCAATATATTTCAATCCTTTTTCTGCACTACCACAGGAAAACACTGAAAAATTCAACCAAAAAACCTGGCATTTGAGAACACTATTTATTTCTAAACATTTTTTGCTGAGAGAGCTTCTCCATCAGTTGTTTAGACTAGCCAGCACTTCACCAGGCTAAGAGAACAGTTTCAACCACATCAGCTAATAGCTATCACAGTCCTTAGTCCTCATTGATTCTATCTTTGCTTATTCCATCTACACTAGCAAATAACTTGACCAAGAACCTATGTCAGGAAAGTGAAGATCAGTCCAATTACACATTTAATTCACAACAGGTTTAAAATTCAGTTGGCATATCAACACGGAAATTTTAATTCACCTTACAATTAATGTTGTTTCCAGTGTTTCAGTGGAGAACCAAAGTCAATACCATCAGTGGAATTCACAGGTATTTACCTACCTCAGAACAACCTCCCCTGCCCAATTTCCAAAACAGATATTATTACAAGTGCCAGCACCCATCAGCTCACCAATGCTCCACTTTCCATAGGCAGCTGACCTCTTAATAGCATTCATTACACAGACAAACAGAATCCTGGTAAAACCTACACACATCTAAGTCATCTTTCTGTATTTCACAGCTGTGAGTGAAAAAAACCACAAAGTCTCCTGTTAATTGAAAAAAACCACCAGTATTTTCTGAAGCTGCCCCAGTTGTAGAAACATTGTGTTCAAATTATCTGAAAGCTTACCAACAAATTCTACCAAGGTCTTTCACTTGACCAATAAAATTGTTGGCTGAACTGCTTTTCATGGAAGTGAAAAGGTTTACCAAGAAAATGAAAAATACCCCTTTTCAAAAATCCTTCAGGACTTAGGAGAGGTACTTAGTAATACTTTGGAAGCTGACAACCCATCTACCTTCCAAGCTAGTGTGTGTTAGGCAAGAAAGAGAAAAACTAGAAGCACTGTGAATATTAATACCATAAAATTTATTATCTAGCATTGATGCATACAGAGAGAATTACTAGGGAACTGCTGATTCATAGCTCTTATTCTACCACAGTTTAGTTTAAATATCTCCATTAGTCTGTTGAGTATGTTCCATGGCATGATAAAGGCAAAACAACTTAAAAACAACAAAAATGGGACTCTGGTGGCTGAGGAGGAGAAAGGGAGATGTACACACATCTCAGAATTGTTATTAAAAGAAAAAAAATCAACATACGGAAAGTTTTCTTTCTGTACAATAAGTGTCAAAATGCTTTAAAGGTTTAGATAAAATTTAAGGTAAATACACAAGATTCATTCAAGGGACAATTAAAAACAAGAAAATAACTTTGTAGCAACACCACTATCAGATTTAAATTTTCTTATGTAAACAGCACTTTGACATTTGACACACATCAATAATTAAAGCAACACACCTTATTTCAGAAACTACCACATCACAGAACTCTTCTTGGATTTTTCAGCCCACATCACACTTTGTTAGGCTTGGAACTTTTCACACCTCAGGAAAATATGTGATGCCTCATGCCTCACTTTCTGTTCATGACTACAAGGCAGTAAGAAGCACCTCTCCCTGTCAGAAGAGTGGTGCCAAGTATAAACCTGCACCCCTGGGTAAATATACACACACCCGTGCCACGCAAATAACTGACCTGTCAGGAGATCAACATTCCCAGCTTCTACACTGATGTCCAACTGCAGCCATATGACACAGCAGGTAACAGCTTTTCTGCCTTTTCCAACTGCTGGAAAATGCCCTGAGTTTCATATTTTATCTTGACTAAGCTGGGAGATATCTGAAGTCCCACAGTTCCCTCAGATTTTTCTGAGCCCCCATAAAAAGCTGCACAGGAACCTGCTCCATCATTGCAAAGGACAAAAGTGGTTACTGAGCATGAGATCAGTATTCAGCACTGTCCTATAGACAAATTCCCTTCTGTGTCCATTTCAATGGGATAAGTCCGTGACCAAAATTGTACAGGAGCTTAATGCCTTTGTATTTCAAATCCATCACAGCTGACTACAAAAATGCTCCCATTCAGACAAGTCAAAGAGGCTCTAATTAAGAAAAAAAAAAACCCAGAAGAGCTGAGAATGACTATAGAGCTTTTGGAGAAATTAGCAAAACCCTCTAATGAGATCCTTCTAAGGTTCTATCTGACCATGAGGCTGGCACGGGAAAAGGACAGACTGGTAGACATCCTTTTGTAAATCTTCATGTGCAAAAATGAGCATAGGACACATGTGAAGCCTTGACAACCTCTGCTATTACAAACATTTACTAATTCAAAGCAACTCAGTGATATGAAGTGGGATTGACTTTTCATGTATTTTAAGTAGCTGCAGTACTATTTCTGTACCCAAGCTGAGATTCTGTAGATGTCACGCCTCTCAACTTCAGCAAGACTTCCAACTTCATCTCACATAAAACTCCCAAAGGGCAAACCAGGTAAACCAGGCAGGGAAAAACTATTTGGAAAATTATATTCTGGTCAGTCAGGGATCACTTTCAAATTGGAAGGTTGAAGTAAGGGACATTCCACAGAGGTCCCACTTACTCCACATAAAATGCTGAGAAACAACTTTGATCACAGTATCAAAGTATTTTTTATTGAATTTGCAGCTGAAATTAACTTGCAGAGGACATTTTTCTTTTAAAAATGCAATATATCTAGAGAATTTATAGAGTTACCATGCATGCAAGAGCACCCATCCACTATGCTCAGCTGGAATTTTATGTCCAGTTTTGGACATGTGTTTCAAGAAAGGTGAATTTGTTTCAGAGAGGCTGGAGGGCAGAGAAGCAACAACAATCAGAGATTTGAAAAACCTGATTTACAAGGGAAAACTGGCAGGCTGGAAAGGATTTCTCCAGGAACAAGCAAAAATAATGGCCTTAAAGTCATGTTCACGGGGGGGTTCCAATGAAGAGAACATTGTTCTCCATGACCTTTGTGGATGGGGTAAGAAGGAGCAGGCTTATATTAAACTGTGGAAAATTAAGAATGCACATTAAAGTGTGTGAAGAGGCGACAGCAAAAAAACCCCAAGGCATCACCTTTTTCTAATAGCAGGGATAGAATCTCCATCACTGAAAGTTGTAAAGAAGAGCTAAAACAAACATATGCTAGGAATAGCTTAGATGCAGGCTTCTGCTCCTGGACAAGAAACCAGACTGAACAAGTTCTTGTGATGAACGCTGGACCAAATCTTCTATCATTTGGTGAAGAGTATTTGTAGCTCTTTACTCCAGAAACAGTTGCTATTTTTCTCATTTCAACCAAGGACATTCACTAGGAAATGCTGATATTATAAGTCACAATGAATGGGTGTTCTGTGAAATTTCTTTCTTAACAGGAAAAGATGTAGGACAGAAAATTCTGCTTTATAACTTGCTACATTTGTGAAAGTGTTACAGAAAAAGCCCTAAGAGATCAAGGTTCAATTTCCAATAATGCAGGTGTTCCTAGCTCTTAAGACAAGCAGTTTTTCCCTCTTGCACAGCAAGTACTAAGCAAATATCACTGCTTTGTTTTCTTCCAGCTTTATCCTGCTGCTTTCCAATTTTCCAAATCCTGTGTGTTTTAAGATGTTTGAACTACAGAATTTTACTTGAAGTTTACATAAAAACATTTTATCAGAAACCTAATAGCTTGGTTTGCCGTAAAAATCATACACACACTGCAGAACAGCTTCTAGGTACCTGCTTTGAAAAGAATCACAACAAATTCCTAACTTTTTCACAATGAGAATGTACAAAAGAGTTAATTTCTCTCAGGAAGCATCACTTAGAAATTAAATTTGTGGAGAAAGAAGAAATGTTACTATTTCTTTTGTTAAAGTAGGCACTTCAGAGGGTTCTTGTGTAGAAACATCTAACGGATGGTGCATGTTGCCCAAAACCCAGACTCGGAACTGACCAGAAGGGCCAGCTCTGGCCTCTTCAGCAGCACTGGGGTGGCTCTCTGCCCTGATGCACAGCAGGATTTGTTTGTTTGGGCACAGTGCTCCCCTAATGAAGCTATACAGCCTTTGTACCAGCGCTGGCCCTCAGCCAGTCACCTTCCAGTTTGGCAAAGCAGCTTCAGCCTTTTCCAGGGTTCCTTTGCACTTGTCCATCAAAAGATAATTTGGAGCTTCTGTAGTACATAATTATAGTAGTGCCTCTTCTTCCTGTGAACTAGGTGTAAGTTAGTGCATGATTTTAAAAGGTCCTATTAAATAATATTTTCCCCCATGGAAAAACTGAGGCTTGCTTGCACCCATCTGTGCAGACATGCCCATTAGCTTCCAGGCAGTAGAGGCTGGCCAAGATGCTAAAAGGCAAAACTGGCACGTAAAAGTGCACGTGAAGCCAAATTACAACAGTAAGCAAAAATACCAGGACTACTTCTGACTTGGAAAAGTGATATTCCTATCTTGAGGATCTTCTGTTGCTTCAGGACATGATTTAGTTTTGACAACATTTTTCACAGAAGAAACATGATTTTACAGGTCAACAAAGTGCTTCCAAAATGAAGCAAGCAAATACAACACAATTCTCTGCATGGCTCTGCAAAGCTCTGCATTTATTTTCATCTTGCATAATGTCAATACAGCAAAAATTGTCTGCCATTGGTGTAGATATATTAACCAGAACAAAAGTAATAGGAAACTGCACCACTGTATGTTCATCTTCCTCTGCCAACAACTACAATTTAAAAAAACCCCAAAAAACAGTCCAGCTACTCTTAAGTAATACCCCTTGATCCTCATGATTGAACTTTGTCCTCAGTTGATTAGTTTCACCAATGCTTGATAATGTCTGAAACTAGCCTAGCTTAGAATAGATCTGTACTTGCAAGTTTTTGGCTTTTAAAGTCAACTATAGGAAATTATGTCAGCAAACCACTGAGCTCCTGAGGGGCTCAGCAATCACCCCCAAACTCCTCTGCAGCACTTGAAGGCCCTATTTAACCACTGATAAACCACCCTGCTTTACAATCGTGAAAGACTAAATATTTCTTTGAATGTTAAAATCAGCCCAAAGGCTTATATTTACAAAGCATGTAATTGCTACTGTTGTGCAATTTCACCAGAGGGGCTTTATGACATTGCCAGCAAAGCAAGTATTACACAGCCCCTTGTAAAAGAACTCTACTGCACGTTCTCATTCTAACTCAAAAGTTGGCTTTTGTTTCTCCCCGTAAAAAAGTTTATCACTTTATATAACCTAGTGCCTTGAGGCTGATAGGAGATGTAAAATTCTTCATCCTGGAGGAGAGGAAAAGAAGCTAACCAAAAGACTTTAGAAAAACAAATTTCCAACAGTAAGTTTAGGTAAGCCATTAAAGAAAACCTGTTAATTTTAACTTACTAGATGCCTGGAAAGAATCTTAAGCTGCATCTATTAGGAATGGCACCAGCATAGGGAATCTGCTAAATGGACCAGGGGGTCTATAAAGGCCCCCTCTAGACTGGCCTTTTTTGTAATTTTGCAATGGAGAGGAGCAAAGACCATATTAAGCAATTTCTAGGAGAACTTCAAGAGCACCTGAGAAGCCTCTAATCTATCTTCCAGTATATCTTGTTCTTTTCTTCAAGTAAGGAATGTCAATTAAAATATCTTAAGAAATTTGGACAGCAATTTTAAGTCTTTACAATAGTCAGCCTTAGGCAGTTCACTTGAAAACAACATTTCACATTTTATGTTGTGCTTTGCTTTCACAGATTAAACTACTTTTCAGACTATGTTCCCATTTCAGCATGTATTTACTCATTAATCACTAAGTGGAAAGTGTTTGATTATCAGTCACACGTCCACTAGTTTTACAACAGGGAAGCAGAACAGCCTCTTTATTCAATCTGACAAGAAAATTTGGGGGCTACATAGGACTAAGTGCCATACATCATGCCAAGCATGGGAAAAGGCTCACAGAAATTGGTCCTGCCATACCACCCAGCAAAAAAACCCCTCTGTTCTCTGCAAGTCCCCAGTACTATGTCTGGAGAGAAGCTTCCCCTGATGTGAATCACCACGGGGTCACTTACATGGACCAAGGCTGTGACATGAGTGCTGCCCAGTAACTTTTCCCCAGGATGATGAAAAAAAATTCTGGTCTATACACAGACGTTAACTTTTCTACTTGGAATGATAAAAGCAGTATTAGTTTGATGGCATTTGAACATCCAGTTGCCAGGTAGAAGACAGTGGAAGCCATGTCCAGACTCCTAAAAAAGACAATTATGAAAGGATGTTGTTGCTATAAGGCTGGCAAAGAGGCTCCAGAATAAAAAAATATGCAAAAAAATGAGACATTACTTCCATTTATTTTCTTGCCCTTTTCCTACCCTTTACCTTCCTTCAGAAATATACCAGTATGTGAAAAATATTCCTTATTTTTAAGGGGTATTACTGCTCATAAACACAGATTCATTTTAAGAGAAATTACTTGGGCTAACAGCATTTTCTCCTTGTCTGAAAGGGAAAATTTCTAGAAAAACTTGAAAGCGAACACAACCTTTTTTCTCCTCCCCACCCTGCTCCTTTCCTCTACAAAAAAAAAAACAAAAAAAAACAACAAAAAAAAAAAAAAAAAAAAACCAGTAAAAAGAAAAAGAAAAATCCACTGCAACAGTAATAAAGATTCACTCTTTCTCCACCACCTCCTCTAAAAACACAAAACGTGTCTGTCTTCCTGTTTGCTTTCCTTGTACAGGCAGAGATACTGATGCAATCTCTCTTCTCTGAGAAAGGAAACACCTCTATCTCAGTCTGCATCTTTATCCCTCTCAGCAGCTTGACTAAGCAGATTAAAAAACATGTGCACACCAAGGCAGCATAAAAAACCCCGTAAAATAACAAAAACCAGAGACTGCCAGTGCAACGGGAAGGAGAAGCAGAATCTGCTGCAACTGCTTAGGAATTAAAACAGGCTGGAAGAAAGCAATCAGATCAGGTACATTGGAGGTGGGGAACTTCCAGCACCACTCCCAACCTGTCATCTGTCTCCTCGGGCTCCGTGGGAAGACTGAGAGATGACAGCTCCTCCATAGCACTCTGTCACTCCCTCCTTTCATTCTTTCCCCACCCCAAAAAAAAGAACAGCTGCTGGCTTCTTCCATCACACCTACTGACAAGGTGAATCTGAAACATAGCAACTGTCAGCCCTTGATGAAGTGTCAAATCAAAGCAGGAACCCACCATTTGTGTTTGGGGATCACAGGAAACTATTCAGTGAAATAAAATATTTCAGGTGAGAAAGGAAAAGAACAGTGGTGTGGTCATGCTAAGAAAGAACATTTTTAAATGAAGAAGAGTCAGCATCAATATTTCTCATAAGTAACATTTTGAAACTGCATTTGTATAAATTACTCTTCTCATCTGTTACTACACAGAATTTGACAAGTAGTTAAAAAAAAAAAAAAGCACAGCTTTTCTTGACATTTCTCCTTCTAGCCAGCTCCCCATATACCTTGAGAGAAATTCAATTCTGCCTGCAAAATAACCAGTTTTGTAGATTCTGCCCAAAAAGATAAAAATATTTTGTTGCTCATCTTGGTTATTTATCACAAAAGGAGAATAAGCATGAACAACAACAACAACAAAGATGATATCATGGAAAAACCACAAAAGAAAAAAAAGCTGCCTTATAGTGAGGAGTTCTCTTAAAAAAAGACAAAATAACACTACAGAATTTATGTCCTCTGGAATGTTTCCTCCAGAGCAGATGTGGGGACCCAGCACTTCACAGGGAAACAGATGAGTAGCAATAGCTTATGTTAGCACACGCTAAGAAACAGTGGAAAAGACCTGATCAGTCAATAGGGTGTATTATAAACCATTGTACCATGTAAATAACACCCATCATTTGTCCCATACAACTGTTAAATTTAACTAATTCCTTACATTTCTTCCAGCATGGTGGTCAAGGAAAACCATGATGGTTCCCGAATCTGAAAACCTAAACACAGTTTTCAGTTACAAGCCACAGCTATCCCTTCAAAAATGATCAGCAGTTTGTCCATCAGGTTTTGCACACTGAAGATTTAGGAGGTGCTGAATGAATACTCACAGGTGTGCTAAAGGAACAACTTAAACATTACAGGACATGTTTGCAAATACACTTTATCTATGAGTACTGCCTAAAAAACTCAACTGACTTGTAAAGACACAGACATGGTAAGGACTTCAGCTTCATAAAAGTTATTTTTAGCTTTGTAATTCAGGAGAAGCACTTTATAAGTACAAAGAAGTCAGACTTAAGGTAGCAGTAAACCACTGAGGGAAGTTTACACTACTGCAACCTCAGCCAATACTTTGAATGGTACTTGGGGAGGGGGGGAACAAAACAAATTAAGAGGTACAGCACTTAGCAGATCAACTGCATATGCTGCTACACTGAGCTCCCAACAACACAGCTCCTCAGTGATATAAACACCCTTCCTTTTTCTGCAATATGTCCAGCCTAACCTAAAAACACTTTATACCAAGGTTTGCAATAGTGTGCTTCCAGCAGCATCTGTAATAGCCATCTATGTTAATCTGCTGGAGGAATCAGAACGCACAACACAATTTTTACATATGAAATGGTTGGCATTGAGTACACATTATTAAAAGTTTACAGGAGCCCAGTACATTGGCTTTCCAAGTAATTTTATAACGAGACAACTGCTCTCCAAACTACCCTCACATGCACTATAAACAATGGGAAGGTTTTACAGGGGAACAGAAGACGAGGACCAAGAACATCTGCTAACCTAGTGAGGATAACTTTAAGGGTTTTGTAAGCCTCACAGTATCTCATGACTTCTCAGAATCTTAACTCTTGGGAAACTGAATATCTCAGCTTGCTTTGGAAGCCATGCAGTTTTAGAGCTATTCAACATCAACCAGTTCTACTAACAAATGCAGCAGTCCTGCCCTCTCACCCCACACAGCCGTTCATTCCTGCCCTCATGACTCCTTCCCTTTCTGCAGGTGCAAGCCCTGGAGTGAATCACAATTAGTAGTCCCACTTTAGCATTCAGTTGAATCCACCTGCACTTGTGCCCCAGTCCAGTTTATCTGGAGCTACACAACTGTTCACCTCAGCACAAAGAGATGAAATGGGTATGAACCACATCTGTTTTTTTCAGCAGCTGTAGTGTCACAAAAATTAAATGACAGCTTACAGTTCCAGATAGAGAAAAACTTGAGAGCTTCTCACCATTCACCATAAAGGCAAATAGCATTTGGTAGACAATTAGTTCTTTCCCTTCTCAATTTTACTGAGCCATAACTCCATATATTTCAGGACAAGGCTTCACATATTTGGAAACACCCTGGTTCCAGGTGCTTCAGCAGTAAAAAAATGCTAACTGAGGTGAAGAGCCTGGTCCTGTACCCAAAGCAGGCTACAGGTCATTTGCTCTCAGCTTCAATGAGAATCTGATTCAAACAGAAGAGAACTGAATTGAAAAATGCCCAGGGTACAGAAGCATATCAAAACCCCGTCTTTGTACTCTGCAGGTAGCACATGTCAATCCACATTTACCTTGCATCAACACTTCAGAACAACTGTGTAAATACCCAATGCTGTAGCTCCCTGCCAATGCAAACTTGCATACAAATGTAATCTAAAGGTTCAAGAGTTTCTGTAGTAATTTTAAAAACCATACCAATGTGTGCAGCTCTTTTTCCCAGATACCAGTTACCTACGTACACTGGTTGTGAGCATAATACTGTCTTTGAACCAAGAGATTCGTTCCACTAACTCAATAGTCAAGGCCTATACTTCAGGATCCTGATGCAGAACAAACATGTGAAGCATCAACGCCCTCTCAGCAATGTGGAAATCATGTGTGGTAACTCTCATTTACTGTATAAAATAGACAACAAGGAGAAAGCTGCATAGCGAGGCATTTTCACTTACGTGGTTTATATAGAGACTCTTGCGTTTTTCTCTCACTGCAAAAACACAAAATATGATAGAAATATTACATGACTATTTTTCCCGATTAAGCTTCTTATACACCATTTATAATAAAAAGTACAGGAGACTATGTGCAACATTATAATTGCTTTTGCACTAACCAAATATTTATATAACAAACACAGAAGGAACATATATCTGTATGCATAAAGGCATTTATGTTCACTAGTGTGGTGATGGGTTAAAATTCTCATCCATTTGGGTACTTCACCAGGTGCTGGTCCACATGGGCAAGCAAATATGCAGTAAGCTGCAGTCCAAGGTAGCAGTGGCTTGGCCTTTCTTCCCCAGTTCTCTGTGTGGGCACTCCTGAGCCACCAGTGCCTTCATGCAAGGTACCTTGCTGCAAAGTGGCCTACACTACTTTGCAGGTATGAAAGCACCTAAGCAGCTACACCATGGAGTTAGCAAATTCTCATCACAGCTTACTGTGCACTAACTCCCACAGAGGAGCTTTGAAACCATATGGATGAAACCACTGCCTTCTGTGATGATCAGGTGCAAGCCTGAAACCATTACTCATGTTGGATGTAACAATGAAAATATATTTTCCTGGTGAGTATGAACCAGTCACCACAAGCAATGGTTGCAAGTCAAAGCCACAATTAGCCAAAACAGTCTGAAAGTAAATAGCAACAAAAAGGGAAATAGATGTAAAAAGTCTTAATTGTCAGGCAAATGCTTATTACAGCTGATTAAAGATACTCTATTTCAATTTTTTTAAAGCACTTCCCCAATTAACTCACCCCGTAGAGAGCCTGAGGAGCTCTGTTTCAGTGAAAATACCACAGCATTTAGGATACAACTCTGGAGGCAACTAACACATAAATCAAACTGCAGGATTAAAATAATAATGGTTTCATGCTATAGGTGATTAAATGCACTTTGGTGCATCATGATTTGAAAGCTATGCAACCCGATGCACTTAGCAAAATAAGGGTGTTCACAATGGTGGGATAGCCTGTCCATTCCCTGTTGGATGAGAAGCCATTATTTGTGATTTATTATAAGCAAGCAATCTTAAATAAACAAGGCTGTATATGTGAATACTGTGAAATAATTGTGTTTAATGCAGACATAAAATGAAAATAAAAAAATAAGAAAAAACTTTGAAAAATCCTTACATAATTTTCCTCCCAGGGAGCAGAAAGGAGAATCACACATGACAGATGTTAGCCATGTCACTTAGAATATGCTCAGATCCACAATTATGGACATTGTATAAGAAACAGATTTAAACAGGAACAGAGGAAAAACTCTGATGATCTAGTCAATTGTTAAACTGCTTGAAATCCTGCTAAAAACTGCACTACACTTAAGTTCCACACACTGCATTTATCACCAGCAAAACACACAAGACATCTACAGGAGAACAACAAAATGATGGTAGCTACTTCTAAGAACAGCTGAAGTATTTGTCTAGTATCACATACTGCAATGTACAGTCAGTAAACAATTCTGATAAGCTATGTGCAAAGTTAACACCTATTTACTGTGACATTTTGAACACAGCTAAGAATTTAACTATTTTAATCACAAATAATTATACCACATTTGAATTTCTTCAAATCCTACAAAGACACCCTGCACATATACTCCAAATTTCATTTTAATGACCTTATTCCCCTTAGTTCTTCTTTTCTGTATTCGTAGCCTTTATTCAATTCCTTGTGAAGGTACAAACCTCTACTATCCAAAGCAAGAATATCACTCACAGCTCAATCCCATTTGCTATTTCCAGTCTTCAGAAAATATGTTAACATATTTATACACACCCCTCCCTTTTGCCTGTTCAAGCACTTCTTCTGCACATCTTTGCAAGCACCATGCTGACCACCTTTCCCTATCTCCCCATATAGCAGAACTCCAGTCAGCTTGGCCTCTCAGGTGAGGCACTACAGAAGGCAGCTGCTTCCTTCTGGCTCACTCTGTCATAGTGTAAGGCTCAACTCTCTCCAGAACACATGCCAGTGGGGAGTCGGGCAGAGCAGAAACCCATTCTGTCACAACCATTCTCTTTTGTAATCACAACCCCCACTTTAAACAAGGGGAAGCCAATTATTGCACAAGGCAAAATGACTGTCAAGAGGTAATTCCATCACTTGCCTTAGTCAAGTCAGTTTAAAAATGCATTGCTGCTCACAAAACTCAGCATGGTCTGCAGCAGGCCAGACCGTTGTGTTAGAATTAACCAGTGTTTTGCAGCATGAACTCCTAACTGCAACTCCAGGATTCTGGGTTTCAGGAATGGGGTTTTGATGACATGAAGCCAAACCAATTTGGAGTCAGTTTAAACAATTAAACTTCTACTTTTTTTAAAACAATATAAAACTTCAAGGTTGTAATGAAACTCTTCAAGTGAAGCCTGAGATGCTGCCAAATTGTCTCAGTTTTCCTCATTCTACAGTCGATGACCATTGCTACAGGCACTTTCTGTTATTGCTGAGCTTTTGCAATCGGAGGAAAGTATCCTGAAATTAAAAGGGAGTGAGGAAATACACACAGAGGCACCTGTGTGTATATGTATGTATGTATGTATATATGTATTTTTCATTAAAGTGTAATAAAAACTTTCACTGTACCATTTCTATAGACTAATTTTAATGTTTAATCATAGCAGGATTGACAACAAAATCCTTGAGGATTATAGGAATGTCTAGTGTTTTGGAAGTTGGAATTACCAACCTCTGTTGGTAACTCAACTATTTTTGTTTTAATTGAGAAAATTGGTCTCAGCTAACATTAAAGACTAAAAGCAGCTTACTCCACTTCTATCTGCCTATATAAATACAACTTGAAAATCTTTTTTGTCTGAAGCCCATTGTTGCACTGATACTGCAAATTTTAGCCAGTATATTGACTGTGTAAAGCCCAATCTAAGTTAGGAGAGGGGCACAGCTGGAACCCACTGACAGGAAACACCATTAGCAGCATCTTGGAGGAGCAAACATTGCCTTCTTGCTACCATAAAGGAAAGGCAGTTACAGTGCTGAAATGCTGTTTGGAAACCCTGGGCTAATCACAGCCACACACTAAGTACTGCATGGGTTTCCAATCATCCACAGCTCACTGGCGAAGCTCAGAAAACAAGGGAGAACTTGCATAAAGCACTCAGAGAAGTTAAAAACATAAGGCAATATACTGTACCAGCTCCCTAAACAGAAAGAATTCCACACACATGATTCAGCACCTAGGAAATTCCCCAAAGTGATTGAAACATTTACAAAAGCTCCTCTAGCTAGGAATCAAATCAATATTTATTGTGATTTTAACTTTTCTACAGATTCATTGAATACTTAGGTAATTAAGGATTCATTCAGACTACTGACTAAGAGAGGCAGGACAATTTACATGCTTAGCATGGCATCCAGGCTTACAGAACAAAGAGAATTAGAGACCATGTAATAATAAACCGAGATGCCACATCCTGTCTCATTTTATTTGTTGCTCTTTGCTCACATGTCAATTACAAGCAGGTCAAGCACAGCTCCTATGCCAGGAGAATGCTACCAGTGAGGCTCAAAGAGCACAGGGCTACTAGAAAGCCAAACATGGAACTGTCTGAAGGTAACATTGCCAAGTCACTCTAGCACCTAATGATGGACTTGGTCATTTTCCACTGTAAAACCGTGAGATGGACGCTCTCAGCCAGAGCCAGCGCCTAGATGAAACCCTGAATTTTGATGCCACTTGACCTTCTGTGTATTGTATAATGTGTATTTTAAATGTCCACAGGTCTTACCTATAGAAATATTTTCACTTACAGTCAACAGGAAGGTTTACCAGCCCAATACTATTCAAGTAATTTGCCCAAGTTAGGTGTTTTCAACACAGCCAGCTCAGCTGTCCTCTTCTACATCATCTGAAGAAGGCTTGGGGTTCCCCTAGATTCCACAGTAACCTGTCAGATTACAATCCTACCTACAATGTCCTAAAAAATCCCTCAATTTTCCTCTTAACAAGCGCTTTATTACATTTTGGTTAGGTGACATCCTTGAACATTGTGGTAACTCCTATAGCTCACTTGGTTCAACAGCCAATGCTTGCTACTGGGAGCTGACCCACCAGAACACAATGGTTCTTGGCAATACATCAGTAGATAAATGTTTGCAGAATCTTTTTATTTTTGTACAAACAAAATAGCCTTTTTATTTTTTCCAATGTATCAAGGACAGCTGAACATATCTTACACTCCCATTGATAAGACTTTTACAGCATTTCACTAAATTCATTGTTCTTACTCAAATATATGTTCTTCACATTACTTAAACTAGAACAAAGCTTCATAGACCAACTCTAGCACCGGTATAAAGATTTTTATAAAATGCTTAAAATTAACTCCATATTGCAATATATTAATCACTCTCATTACAAGTAAGAATAATCAGCAGGTCCGGTCAAAATTTTAGTTGTTGAACTTGGGTCTATTTTGTCCTTTCTTTCAACAAGCTGTAACAAGAAACAAGTAGCATCCACATGGGATTAGACAGTTTCAAATTCACTATAAAACAGACATCAATCCTCATAATACAACTATGGAAATATTATCATATTTATTTTCCAGACTACCAAACCAGATTAGTATGGTAAATGGCATCCAAACCCATATAATGAGGCAAGAACCAGGGCTGAATGCAGAAGGACAATCTCAAGGTCAAAGGAGGTACTCACATAAACAACTCTTCAATTAGGGCCTAAATGTATATCCTTTTTGTTCTAGTCATGCTCAAAAACTAGCAAAAAATATACTACATTATTTTTCAAGTGATGCATTTGACACTGCAACTTACTATGTAAATCAAAAGCAGCATTTATAGGCAACAGAAAGGAGGACAAAGAATTCATACTGAACAGCCAGAATTACAGTGCAGGAACTGCTTTGAAAGTCCTGCTAGAAAATAATGTGTTTTGTATCCATTATTCATTTATTTCTAAACCAACATATCATACATGTCCAACAAGGAACAAAAGAGCCACCATAAATGGCTTTATTCTACTAACTCTATCAGGAGGCTTGTTTAACCAATGTTAATTTTAGAGATCATTTTGTCTACGTATTAGAAAAAAAACAACTAAACTCCAGACAAGCATGATCATATCAAATCCATAACGAGAGGAGAAGAGACAATGTTTGGGTAGAATGGGAGCTATTTTGTTAAGAAAATCTAGTACTGAACTCATTTACAGTATCATCTATATCAGAGAAACCCTGGAATTTCTTTTTATAAGCTCACATAAACTCGCATTTTCTAAAAAAATACTTTCTACACATTTTTAAGAAGCCAAATGTTCAGAGCTTAAAAAATGAAGAAACAGTTACACAAAAAAATTGGTTTTAGAGAATATATTTTTAAAATATAATTATATTAACCTTTACCCATATTTGTACTACTAGTCTGATAAGACAATTAGCTAAAGATGTGACTACTTAAAACTCTAACATGATGCTTCTAAATGCCTCCTTTTTGGGGGAGAGGGGGCAATTACATATTAAAGGACTATCACATGCATTCTAACAAAGGGTTTAGAGATAACTACTGTAATAAATTCAGGAACCTACCATCTGTTTGTGATTTACTGAGAAATATCGTACTGGCCCGTGGATGATCTGATGGGTTGAATTCCATGTTCAAATCTGGAAAGAAAGAACACCACAAAAATTATTTATGATTATTCAATGGCAGACACAGATTTTCTCATTCTTTTTAATAACAACAAGTTTACATACTGAAGCAGCTATTGTAATCAGAATCCATCTCGAGGCCCACCTTTTTATCCTTCTTTGCATAAGTGGTTCTTTTTGGCATGCAAATCATTTGCATCAACACAGCTTTGGGATTAGACTTCAGTTCTAAGGGCTGCCTTTGGATTAAAACAGATAAAGCAGCTTGAGAAGCTCGTATAGAAGAAGTCAGGAATTTCCCATTTATCATCACTTTCTTCCCATCCTGCCCCAAAGCCACAGCCTGGCACAGGAACATAGGCTTGTTATATGTAATTACTGAAGAATTAAGTATTACAAACAAATGCACAACCCTCTACAGATAGACAGGTTTCCAAGATTAGACATGATTAAAAAAAAAAAGTAGTTACTGCAACTGAATGTAAACAAGTAAAATGTAGGCCAGAGTGTTTTATATGCTCAAGATTAGAAAAACATGGCACTTTCACTGATTAACACTCTCTTTGCTGTATCAACTTTAAAAAAAGAAACAAAAAACCCCCACAACTACAAAAAAGCCCACAAAACCACAAAAAAACTCCAAACCAATCCTAAAAGATATTTACCAGTTACAAATTCAAATCTATCACACATTATACAAAGTTCTATGAATGATTTTCTTTATCAAGGTTAAAATCAATTGAATTTGTTTATTCCCAAATTCCACTCCATTACCAGTTTGCTAAAGCTTACAAGCCTTTATCCACTGGAAAACATGCAACTAAAATTGTACATAATTTTTTAACATTTCCTTGCTCTCCCAGTGTGACTTCCTCAACCTTAGTTCTCTTACATCCTCTCTATTTCCAAATGCACATTCTCCTGCATTTTAAGCAGGCTATGTGAGACTATATAGGACCACTCGTCTGTTTATCTTCTGTGATTATTACAGTGTTTCTACAATTCTCTCATTCCCCTTTCATAACCTTGTGAAAGCTCAGTAAAACTGGAAATTAAGCTCCAGGTCTTAGATAAAGAAAATAAAGTCTTTTTGCCTCAGGGACAAATTCTTCTGTCTACAGCTCTCCCTGATCCTTCAGCATCCATGCCCATACGCTGCTCTCCTTGCCCTTTTATTTAATAATTTACTAGGTCTTCCACTTGCCTGCATTTTTCTCCTCACCACACACCTCTTTACAAATGTACTTTCTATTTGTATTTTTCCCTTTTATGCTCTCTTGGTTTCCTTTTCACTGCCCTGCATTCTGTAGTCCATGAGATGAGCAGCCTGACATGCTGCTGGAAACCTGGGCATAAATTCTGGAAAAAACTTGATATTCTTTCTACAAGGAAGAACCGAGAAACACAGAAGTGCAACTTCTCAGCTGCAAATGATCTTTTTATTACTATTATCAAAAAAAGGGAATCTAGGGATTTCAAGGGAAAGCTATTTTGATTGTCCCAGAAATCACAGAAAAGTTTGGAGAAGAGCCTAAGAATGTCATCTTATGCTAGGAGTTCTGACTTCACAGGACTATGATCCCTAAGAATGTCATCTTATGCTAGGAGTTCTGACTTCACAGGACTATGATCTCAAATGTTTTCATGTTACTCTATGCATTTTATCTAGACATATAGAAGAAAAAAAAATAATCACCCATTGAGACAGACAACACTGGTATAAACTGTTTTCCATTTCAGCACGGTTTTTCTGTTAAGCTGAATTCAAAATGCTTTTCCTTATGTGAAGAGTAATCAGCACTTAAAAATGCAAAATACATTATACTTTATCAACCTCTTTGTCTTCTATCAACACCATACGGAAAAAAAGGAGCCTTTTCTTTCTAAAAACACTGCAGATATTTTTCTCTGCAAATATTTCAAAGTACAGCAGTACAAATTCAGTCAATAAAATAGGATCAGGTGCACAAAACTGAATCCAGCTTGCAAAACAGAGAAAACTAGAAATGGACTCCTTTCCTTTAAATCTAGAGAATTCTCTGCTTGAGGAATAACAACCTGGTACAGGCTCACAGTTTGTTTGCAGGGCTGAAAAGAAAGGAAAACCAATTACCACATCTTACAGTCAAGTCACATCTCCCAAAGATGCCTGTGTCACAAGGTGCTATTTTACAGAAGGAGTAAACCCAGAGAGGACTTAAAAGCCTGTCTGAAAAAATCATGAACTACCAAAAAACACTGGCTCTCAGATAAACTGTTATTCTTCTGACAGGAGCTTAAAGAAGGCCAGCAAAATTCCATCTCAGCAGAGGACAGTCCAGGGATTTTTTAATTATCTTGGCAGAGCCAAGAGTCCCCAGCCTGAGGGCAACTGTGGCTCCTTCTCACTGAACCCTACTGAGCAGCACACCTCACCTCCTCCTCTCTCCACATCCTCCTTTCTCCACATCCTCCTCTCTCCACATCCCTCCTCTCACATCCTCCCCAGCAACAGCAAGGACCAAACACATTCATCTGTCCTTCTCAAAATGCCTGCACAAAACTCAGAGGAGAACATGGGTATGGGGAAAGGCAAAGCCCGTTTTACCCAGCACAACATGGCCAGAAGGGGACAGATGCTGCTGAGAGGGGCTGGCTCCCCACACCCCTCTGATCAACAGCACAGGTCTTGCAGGCAGAAGCAAGCATTGTCCGATGTGCACCTGCAACTCAGCCTCTCTAGGGAAAAGGGTTAAGCAAATCCAAGCATCCCACAGGCCACTAGTGGCACCACATCACTCCAGACCACCACTGCTAGCTCACTGGAGTATTAGAATGGACAATTGTCAATATGTAAGATTTCAGTCTCTGGTGGTTCTTAGATGTCTTAATTCATTGTACAACTTTAAAACAAATGTGTTTTTGAATATGGCAACAAATGCTGACAGATCTGTCACTATAAAACACATTACAGAAGAAAGAGATCAAATGATACACAAATATCTAAGGCTAGTAACTCATCACCAAAGGGCATTATCCATAAAAAAGGTTAACTCCATCCAAAAGAAAATAGTATATTCATACTGCTTTTGTGCTATTACTAGTTCTTTCTAGTATTTGAAAAGTACCATGAAAACCAGTCATAATAGGAAACGTTTACCCATTTTGTTATGAAACAAAGATATAAAGAGATTTAAACTCACACAAGCAATAGTCTTATTCAAAAGAGAGGAAAATAAGAGCCGGAATTTTAAGCCTCGAAACCTGCACAAAAATGTTCTCCATTACTAACAGTCTGCTCTGCAACTCATCACAGCTTTCAAATGGAAGAATAATAGTGGGTGCTTCTTCCAACAGTTATCCAGCGCTCCAAAACAGAAAAAGCCATGGTCTCATAGATAGTTCAAAGTAGACAGTCCAAACCTTTCACTGCAGTTTTCTTTTCTGTTAAACAGAATTGGAATATTTTTCTATATCTTTTCCTAGTTCAAAGATCAAGTTTGTTTTGGTTTGGTGGTTTTTTGTTGGGTTTTTGGGGGTTTTTTTGTAACTAAAGGACTGTTAAGCTATGCAAAATATCATCCATATCCTGGAAACACCTCAGCAGTCTGGTACCCCACAAAAATTTCAGGGTTTTTGTCTTCTAAAGATTAAGAACCAAAAGGTATGTTTCTACAAATCCTTGTACACATGCACATATCTATAGCTATAGACTGACTGATAGTTGCATATTTAAATTAAACCAAATTTTTGGTTAGCCAAGGCAAAGTCAGACACACACACTTCAAATAAGAGATCATATGTCTAACAGAATTCACACAATTTTGGAGGACTTGGACAAGAACAGTTACAAATGCATGCAAATATACTTAAGATGGCATTCTTTTATTTGCTTCTCAGCAACCAAGTTAACAGTTATTATAATGGTCATCTTGATGTGTTACATAAAAATAAAATCACTCTCTGAGAAAAAAAAAAGTAGATTGTGCATATAACTTAATTTGGTACATAACTCTGCTGGAGTTAAAGACAACCACCAGAAGACCCCAATAAGATTCACCCTGTACACTATGAGAAACATAATTCATAAAGCTACAGCAGCTGCATTCAAATATGGCCATAAAAAGATACGAATTGTAAAACAGTTTGGCTTCAGACTTGGGCTAAAGCCCAGGCAAGATTTTAAATCTCTAAACAAGATCTTAAAAAGCATTACTGAGGGCAAAAAAACTGAACACAGCCTCAGTTTTCACTTTTTAAAGAGCAAAGAATAAGAATAAAGTTTAGATGAGTGTAGAGGTAAGCTACAAGAGTGATGGACTGCTAAAAGTGCATTCAGATGAGAGTCTTGATACTGTAACTGAAGAAAAAGAAAAACTAGGGGTGTCTGCTTTCCACATACAACTTCATAAGTACTGAAAGCTCTTTCTAATCTAGCACACAATACAAGAAAAACAGTGGAAAATGAAAGCAGAAAGAAAGATCTTAATTATGACCTTGGATGATAAAAGAGGGAGGACAATTAGGCAGCGAAACTCCACGCCCAAGGAACATGCACTCAACTTATCTTGATATTTTCCTTTTTGAGAAGATTGCTTCAGCCAAACATCTTTAGGCTCTAGTCCAGCATGAGTACTTGGGCTCAATTTAAGAATAACTTATGCAAGTTACTTGCTTGGGATTCATATGCAGGTCAGATTAGATGATCCCAGGGGCCTAAAGCCTAAGGTCTATAAAATCTTCAGAAACAGCAATATTTAAATTATTAAGCACAAAAGCTCAGCAAATCCCAGTGGCACATCCATAAACTTTCTAAAACTGCACTAAGCTCTGCTGCAACTCTTCAGAAAGAAGTACATTTTCAAACTTGTGGTTAGAATACATTATGCAAGATAAAAACTATAAAGGATGAGACTAAATCTTTTGTGGCAAAACTTAAACAAAAAACCCAATTGCTTCTTCAACTCATGAGTCTTACTGTGATAGGAGTGGGCATGACAAGAGAATGAAGGATGGGTGCTGTAGCAACTAACTTCTGAGCAATACACATCAAAGCTTCTGTGTGACACAAACAGGAAAAACCAACACAGTCGCTGCTTTTCTATCAGTGCACGTGGGGTGCAGGACAGAAAGCTGAAAACGTGTTTATTCTGTTAGAAAAATAAGATGTTATTTCCTTCCTTTTGAACAATGGAAGTCAGGTAATTTTGCACAACCACAGCTCTGATGGTGATTTGATAACAGAATAAAGTCTAAACTGAGTAAACCACTGGTTTTAGTCTTACTCAGTTCTGAAAAAACCTAGTGAAGCTCTCTCCTTCCTTCCATTTGCCCCTGAGACCACAGGCTATCACTGCCATTGCACAGCCACCATTATCATTTAGGAAAGAGAGAGTGTCACTTATTAATGACTTCTCATATGCTTCAAAATTAAATTAATTCATGAGTTTTTCATAAGAATATTTTTTAAATTATTTAAAGGGACTTGAGGTAAGAGCAGACTGTCCAGGGCATGCTGCAGAGGAAACTGAGCTGACCATGCACTACACAAATTACTTTACTTCTTTGCCAAATTACTTTACTACTTTACCCACAGCCTGACACTACAGAGTGACTGCCTGTAGTGGGTGGAAAACAAAAACACCACAAAGGCTCTTATCGAGCAATGCAAGCCATGAGTAATATCTAAACCCCACACGCTTCCAGGAAGCATGTCAAAGCGGAAGAGAAAACTATCACCACAGGAGCAGAGGGAAAGGGAAGCACAGGTGACCTGAGCTAAGGGGACACCGTTCATGGAGATGCCAAAGGCAGGGCTTTGCATGTGCCCTGACATGGGTGGGAACCAGCACGGCTGTGACTCCCCAGCCCATGCCACCTCTGAGCACCAGCAGCACCTGAGGTGTAATTTGTCCAATTGGCAGGAAGAGAGAAGTTGTTACTCCTGCTCTCACTGTACCAGCCCATAAGAATGAGCTGATGTCAGCTGAAGAGAAACAGAAACAGTATTCTCCAGGCACAGACAGGGAGATAAGCTTCCCCAACACTAAACCTAGAAAAAACTGCTGAAATAAATTCCAGAAGTCTCATTACACCTTATGCCTTTCTACTTATTTCTTACTCTAGTGGGCTGCTCCCGTCTATTAACAGCAATTTGCCACTTGTACAGTAATGAAAATACTTCCTTAAACACTGTTACTAGCATTCCCTGAGGAGTTGGAAAGAGTTAAAAAGACACCACAGCTAAGAAGATCTCCCTCATCTGTCTCTATTAAAATGAAGCTAAAAACAAAGACTAAAATATAACAGAGAGCAAAGAAAAGAGACTGGGAAAAGGCTCCCTCACCATTATTATCAATTTTCTTAGATTTTATTTTAAAGCACCATTTTAATTTATGCAAAAGAGACATGATACAACCCTACATTTGGAAACCCCTATGACTAAATCCAACAGTAAAGTTTCCGTTTGAGATTTCCATACATCAATGTCTCCAAAACACGGGATGCACCAAACACGGTGACTAAAATAATTCACTGGGATAAACAAAGCACAAGGGTGCTTTCTGTTCAGAGGTTTTCAAAACTTTCAAGCCAAAACAAGACTGAATTGCATAGGCTGATTTCACTGGCTAGTAAGAGTAACTGCACCTGCTTTTACACTAAAACTTCCAAGATATGAGATCCATTACTAGAAGTTTCGGCTCATGTTATTCAAACATCACACAATTACAGCATAAAGATTCACCCTTATCAGACCACAAGATCCAGCTGTAACTTTTTACAGTACTTCATGTCTAATCTAAGCAGCAACTAACCTACCACAAATGAAAATGCCTCTCAGCTGCATGCAGTATTCATGCAAGAACAAATGTTTGTGATCATGTTCCAGTACACTTTAACACAGATTATTAAAAGAAAAGAAAGTTGGAAATTGGAAGGCTTTCAAGAGCCAATTGGCTGGAAGGGTAAACTCCTTCAGGTTTGGCTAGATTGCTGGAAAAACTTGGATGTGATCTTTGCTACCCTGGAGCTATGGTATTCTCTGTCTACCATTCCAAGCAAACGATGGGCACGACTTTTCTCAGCAAGTTCCAATTACATGGTGACTCTGTTCCAGGCTCTGCTCTTGGTTTTCGAGGGAGGCAGAGAGAGTTCATCAATAAAAGAAACCCTCTATGGCAAATAATGCTCATTTCTGTACAGTTATGCCTGACCAGTCAGCCAAGTTATTTACAGCCCAGAGCAGTTCTTACGGGCACAGCTATATTTGTTTTCTCTTCTAGAAGCAAATCACAGATATAACTTTCCATAGGGTGAACAAGATTTGTATCCAGGATTTTTACTTTTGTATCACTTTTCAGGATTTGCTTTCCCTTACAGAGCAGTCTCTCCCAACTAATGAGACACATTTCAAGAGCAAATTAAATGATCTGACATTACGTGATACATGAGTTTTTTGTTTAATGTCTCCTTACATTTAGAACATGAAAGATACCAATTATTAAATCTTTTCAATTTCAAGCTCATCTCATGGAAGTTTTTCAGACATTCCAGTACTGCATTTATTAGTTTTTTGCTTTAATTGTAACCAAAATTAATTTTAAAAGTTTTAACTTATACATAAGACAGAAAAAGACAATTAAAAAAGTTACTAATGCACACTTCTCCTTTCCCCACAGGAAAATAGTGATGAAAAGACTATTTCTCCCCATTACATGAAGAATTCAGCATGGATTGAAGAGAGCAACAATTCTGTGCTATTATTGAATCAGGAGCATTCGCCTTATTTAAATATAACTGTCTGCTGTAAAAAGTGCCTGGCACAACATATAGGACTGTGCATACATGTATTTCCATCATACTCAAATATTGCTCCTCTGGCTTTTGAGTATATCATAGAATAACTAAATAATACAATTATTTAGGTTGGAAAAGACCTCTAAGATTATTAACCCAGCACTCCCAAGTCCACCACTTGGATGGTCCAGCCATGTCCCTAAGTGCCACACCTACAGTCTTTAAGAGATCTCCAGGGATGGGGTTGTCACTGACGGGCTACACAGTTCAATGAAGCCTACAAAGACAATGTTTCAAAAACAACAGCACGACCATCAGGCAACTTAAGATGCATAGCAAACACCCAAGAGACTAAAAACGCTTCTTGAACATCTTAAGATGGAGACATTAAATACTATTTCTTGTAGAAGTTAAAATCATAGAGAAAATCCAAGTAAAAAGTATTCTGAGATTAATACTAATGTGAACACAAATACAACTGGAAGAATATATGCTCCTGCTTTGTAAGACTTTTAAGTATGCTTTTAAAATTTAAATTTTTCAAGTCTTTCAACCTGTACTAATACCCTAGCAGTAAATTTGGTCAAGATAAATTTTGACTAGGTAACTGTAGAAATTACTGATGAAAAGGCAAAAGAGAAATTTAAGCACACTACTCAGTCCTTTTTTTCTTCTTATTTTACAAAAGAAGAATGGGTAGTCAAACCAGACTTAATAAAAAAAAAGCTGAAATTTATTCAGTCCTTTAAAAAAGTAAGCTATATGAATAATGGAATGCAAATATTTAAGCAGCCTTAGAGAACCAGGGACTAAAGGGAAAAAAATTTCAAAAATTATCAAGATTTTCCTTTTGCGCTGTTCCAAGCCTTTGGAACATGTTTCAAGGTGTGCATACAGCAGAAATTGAAGACCTATCCTGGTGAGGGTCATTTTCTTCTAGGACCTACACATGAAGATAACTGAGGACATAATGCAGGCTGGAGTCAGACTAACAAATTGACCTTTTCTTCAAGTCTATAGCTCAAAAGTGCACTTAACTGTGACTTCCCAGGGAGGTTGTGCATGCCCCAACACTGCAATGTTGAAGACCAGACCAGATAAGGCCTTGAGCTAACTGGTCTAGTAGAAGATGCCCCTGCCCATGGCAGGGGGTTGGGACTGGATGATCTTTAGGGTCCTTCAAACTGTCAACATTCTATGATTCTAAGGTGACTCCATCACCTCCCTGGGCAGCCTGTGCCAATGTCTGACAACCCTCTCAGTAAAGAATTGTTTCTTAATACTCAGCCTAATACCCAGTCAAAACCTCCCCTGACACAACCTGAGGCCATTTCTTGTCCTATCACTGGTTGCCTGGAAGAAGAGCCCATTTCCACCCGGCTACAATCTCCTTTCAGGGAGTTGTAGAGAGCAATAAAGTCCTCCCCTGAGTCTCCTTCCCTCCAGGACAAACACCCCCAGCTCTCTCAGCCCCTTCTCCTAACTTGTGCTCTAGTCCTTTCAGAAGCTTCACTGTCCTTTGGACACCCTCCAGCACTCAAGCCATGAAGCATGACTCATTTTACATTACCCTAAAACATCTGAAGTGTAAGAAAAATAAAATACAATAATGGAATGTAGAACACTGTCTATTCTAAAAGCCACTTCAAAATATCTTGGCATAAAAGAGTATCACTTTCCCTTCACTTTATCAGACTAAAAATCTAAGGCCAGCAAAGTGAAACAACTTTTCAAATATGGTGCCTTTAAGATTTTCAATTTCCTGCTAAAATTACCAAGAATGGTGACAAGAATGTGTGTGAGCATGCCTGCCTTCCTTCCTGACAGCATGCACAAGGCATGCTACAGGATAAAGGACACTGATAACCCCTTAGCTGAAAACTGTTCTCACAGAAAGCCTCGCACCAGTCCTCTATTTTTATTTTTTTTAAAGAAGAGTTTAACAGAACTTAGAATCGCAACTGGCCCCAAAACTTGTTCATATGTAGGATATCCAGGGATATCAGGCAGCCATGCTGGAATACACATAAACTGACTCCAGAGCTGAGGAAAAGCATTCCCTACAACATTACAGGTTTTCATGGACAAAAATTCACTCTGAAACACCGTTTTCATTATACTGAGAGTGTAAACATGACTTTTGGAATGAAAAGCTTACACTGGGACAGCAAGTGGAGTCCTGCGAGTCCACCACACACAAGACCTCCCACTGCTTTTGTCTCCTCAGCATTGAGGACAGAGCAGGTTTCAGCCCAGCAGATATGGGTGGCCTGAGCCAGACCCAGCAGGTGCAGCAGCCTCCCTCAAAGGTCTCAGAACTGCAAACAGCCATCTGCTTCAACTCATCTGGGTGAACACACTGTCAGGGACACATAGCTGAAGAGAAGTGAAACTGCTCTAAACACTTCTCACCAAAAGGCAAGGAATGTGCATGGCATTTCAGTTCTGCTGCTAGAACACAAACACAGGGTAAGGCTTGCTCTCATTTTTTCAGAAGCACGGTCCACTCTAAATATTATAAGTAATATAAACAATAACTCTTCCACAAAACCTTTTTTTCCCCCAATAATCATATATGATACAGTTGCCTTCATGTAATGTAGGCTGGGGAGAGAAACTACAGTGCCCCTTTTAACAGCATCTTGCTTTGCACTCTGGGCTTTGCTGCACATCGCTGCTCATTTTCTCACCGATAACCTTTCCAGTTCGTTACTAGACCACACTTGTGGGCACTTGAGAACACAGTACTCAAGTTCCCAGTTCTACCTTCTCTGGTACTAACCTTCCCTGATTAAATGCCATGGAGCCAGCTAGAGCACACTGGATGTGATCCTATCACTGTACCCACCTTGAGGAATATGGGCTGGTGTCTCACAGCTTTAAGTGCATTTCTATATAAAGCAGCAGAATGTCATCACCTGAACTACTCCATCACCTGTTTCCAGTGGGATTTATTAACACCTTAACTACTGTGTGCTTTGTCAACATCATTCGCATGTTGACAAAAAACAAAACAAAAAAAAAACAAAAAAAAAACAAAAACAAAAAAACCCCAAGTTATTATCCTTCACATAAATGTATCAGAAAAAAATTACATTATGATTTGCTTACCACTCATTATTATACCTACTTTACATGACACATGTAAAATCTTTTAAACACAGTATCATTGCAGACCTAAACAAATTACACCAGATGCCATACCAAATTACTTCACTTGTTTCACACAGTATTACCATGCTGCCCCACCAAGAGACATCAAGCCATCAACACCCCAAGCTGCTCTTGCCACAAATTTAACCAAGAGGTTAGCAGCAAGCAGCGCATTATTGTCACTGAGTCAAACATACAATAGCAGTCAGCAGAAGTGTTTGGTTAACCTACAGCAAAATGAGGCAATTTTACTTGAAGACACAGATCAATACAAAGTTAGCAGCAGCAGCATTTCACAGCTGAGCTGACATTATGAGCCAGAATCTTAGACTGAAGCATTATCTGCAGCTTTGCACCAAGGTGCATGCATTTCACCATTCCTCAAAACAGACATTACAGCCACACAAACCAGTAAGAAACTGCATGACTTTAAAGATTCATTATATTCTGCAAACCAGAGCACAGGAGGCTGAGCTGCAGCTCAACTCTACATCTGGAAAAAGGCATCTTATGATACTGATTGAAGCTCTGAGGAGCTCTCACACCAGCCCAGCAGGATAGGATGAGTTTACCCTTCCTCATTCCCCTACAGAAATGATTTTTTAAAGTGCCAGTGAAAATGGCATCTTTCCAGGCTCTCTTCTTTTCTTTTGCTTCCCTACTGAGCTGTGTGACCCAAAGTAAGTAGGTGATCTCCGAAATACAAAGAGAAAAATATCAACCCTGGTTTCTCAGAAAATCTAGTGCAAGTGTATTATACAACACTTGCAAAGGTTCATTTCTGACTTCAAGGACAGCAGCTGCTTTTTTAATATGCAAAATATGACTTGTAATCTTTTCTGAGGAGAACCCCAGGATATTTGGCAAACTACAATGATAGGCTCTCAATTTTTCTACCACAGATTTGCATTCACATGGCAACCAAATTACCAAGCTACCAAGATACAGTGTCAGAATCATACATACAAATTGTCACCTAAAACTGAAAGTCAACTGATAACTACAAACCTCTCTTATCAGTGAACCTCTACATCTGTCACTGTATGCAGAGGCCCATAAACATACACAGTTAAGTCACATGTGCATTACTCAGATGCCCCTATGCCCAGAAGGCTCAATCCCATTAAAGTCTGACAGTAGAACAAATACCACACTGCCTCCTGAACATGCACCTGCTTCAGATGCAGCCATGACATTATCACCCATACTCCAGACACTACACCTTCTAAAACATAAACCCCTGTGACTTCCACACTCATGCAGCCCATATATCAGGCACACAAAAAAGAGCAAGAAGGAAAACTATAACTCTGAAGAGGTCTTTAATTGACATTTATTTTAAGTCTTTCATTTCTTTAATCAACACCTGTCATCAGAAGTCAGTTCAGAGTCATTAAGTGCTGATCTTGAGGAAGCACCTTACAACAACTGAATATGTTATGAATCATCACTATAAGAGCTACCATTTCCAGTGAGATAAAAAGCAGTATAGTGATATTTTACTTGCTGTGAATTTATATCAATCTCAAACATTGCCATCTATCTTCCTCACGATTTACCATATTAATCTGAATATCTGAATAGCTCTAAACAACACAGGAAAGTCTTAAATTTACTTTTAAGTCAAAATTCTACAGAAATATTCTATTCTGGTCCCAAACATGAAATTGCTTCCAAGATTACCATAGCTCCATATTCAGGACTAGTAACACCAGTCCCAGTGCAGCAACTAGTTTCAGATTGAGTATCTTGCAGGTTTCAAGCTCTTGATAAAAGCCCTGGACAACTGAAAAAAGGATAAAAGCAATTTTCTATTTGTTTTTTTTTTTACAAGTCATGTGCCATCACATGTAATATGGAAGTCTTGAGGCTGACCTGATCAAGTAATGCAGTGATTCTAAAGCCAGGCAGATAAAACCTTACAGATCAAATCCAGAACAGGGATCACTGTGCCATTGGTAAGAAGGGAGAGAGGCATTGTGAAATAGAACTCCAAAGACAAGTCACAGAGCAAGGTTAAATTATGTGCAGCATGAGCAAAAAAGTTGAAGGGGGTACTGTTATTTCCATTAAGATGAGGAACTGAGGTAAAGGAATACAGTCAATGCCCTATTAAAATCCCAGTGCCATTCTGCACTTAGTCCATAGCTTTGCAGATCAGACTCCAAGCATCAATCTAGGCAGACAGAAAAAGAAGAGCACATACTTAGGGGGTCATAGGACTATCTTGTCCAAACTTTATAATTACTTTTCAGATGTCTAACTCAGAGCTAGTCATCCAGTTGCCCCTCAATAAACAAAATATGCACTTCTAGAAGTGGATTTGTTTAGCAGCTATTTCACAAAATCCAAAAAAAATGTTTGGGATAGAACAAACACATCATACTCTGGACATACTGCCCATTTTCACTGCCTATACATGGAACCAGTGGTGACAAACTCAGTCTAAACCAAGACGCAGTCACCTAAGGTTAAAACAATTTACTCTTCTCTTGGTTATAAAGTTTCTGATTTGACTGTCACCCAGGACAGGCTGCTGACTCGTCACTATGCATCATCAGTGAAGCTGGACTCTGTCCTCACGTCCCACTCTCTCTTGATGTCCTCCATATACAATCTTTATTTCACCAACAAATCACACTGGATTCCTACAGACAAGCTCTCCTCCACTGTACTGACTGATGCATTACTTGGACCAGCCCATTCTCAATACAGGATGAGGCACAACAGGAGTTCTGTTGAAAAACAGCACATGGGCACATAAGAAATCTGGGAAAGACAGAATAAATTTATTTGATTCTATCTAATCTTAAAAGTTCCAGAGTCAGTTTCTCTTCATTAATCTTTTAAAAGCCTTTTCTCAAAACTTAATGTAATGAGTATACATTAAGTTTGCTTGAACATCTGGATCTTTTTTTAGAAAAACCTGTTGCCCTGAGAAGCCTTCCAGATTCAGGAGAGGACCTACTAAAATGTCAAGTAATATCATTAGACAATTTGGTCTCTGTTCTTCCTCAGGAACAGAGATAGACATAGTCAGATCTTTCCTGAAACATTTATTGACAAACATACCAGGAAATTAATTAAATGTATATATAATAATGCACTACACTAACCCATTCATGCTTCTAACTATTCACATTAACACTATATGTTGCTTACTTATTAAGCAGTATTTTATTTCCAGATTACAGGAACTGTTCCAGGTACCAAGATACATCCAAATGTCAGGCCATATGTAATGTAACATTTTTGAACAAACACTTCCTATTATTGCCTGCTGAGTAAATGCTAATTTAATTCACCAAGTTCAATTCTTCTGAGCCTTTTTTTTTGCCTTAAACAGCTCAACATGTTCAAGTGTTCATTGCCAAATTCAGACCTGTGCTCGACCCATTAGCCACACTGAAAGCAGCAACAGTGTATTGCTGTCCCAGCTAAAACCACCACACGTGAGCCTAGAACACTGCTTTAAGAGCTGCTATGAGAAAAGAGAATCAAAAAGACAATGTATTAAATCAGAAAAGAGAATACCTAATGCAGCATGTTAATCAGACTGATTTCATCAAGTCTCCTCTAAGACAATCTACTGTCAGGGAAGAATAACCACATCATTAGCAATTTGTACAGCTGTCAGGAATGCCTTTAGTCACACCATAGATTAAATGTTTAAGCAATTGCTAAGCAGACATGAATTTTTTCCAATTCAAAGGCCTGCATCTAATCTGCCAATAAAAATACAGTGAGTCATTTTACTCAGGACAGCAGTTCCTCATCTCAAGTATTATCAGAGGTTTTTTCATTAAAACATGTGAGTTGACATTATAGGAGAGGTTTTACTGGCATGTGTTGTATGTACAGAAGCAAGTACCAAATCCAACTATGACTGCCCTTTAAAAGTGAAAAAAAAATACAATTTCATATATTCCAGTCACCTGGAAAATTAGTATGTGATATTTACCGGGAGGTCCTACTCTTCTGCAGAACCTATTCTTAACAATGCTGTCCTGATACTGAAAGATATAGAGCAGGAAAATTGAGCAGGCTTTTGTAAAGGAAGGTTACCTCTCTCAGATTTTCTTAAGTCCTATCCTTAATGGGATAAAAAACATTTGCATGAGGGAGACGTGGCATATATACAGAATCACAGAGCCAATTAGGTTGGAAAAGACCTCTGAGGTCATTGAGTCCAACCTATGACCAAACACCACTGAGTGCCATGTCAAGTCTTTCCTTAAATACTCCACCAACTCCCTGGGCAGCCCATTACAATGTCTTATCATCCTTCCTGAAAAAAAATTCCTTCTAATGTCCAGCTGTCTGGTGCAGCTTAAAACTACAAAAAGGCTTTAACAAGGCCACTTGCTTCTAAAACTAAGCAAACACTGAGTACTCAGAAAAGCCAGGCACAAATCCCAAAAAAGATTGGAAAAGAAGCACAAGATGAAATGGTCACTTTTCAACAACTGTTGTCTGATGTTTTTCGATACATTCAAAACCATGAAGTGATTTTAATAAGACAGCAAAGTCTGCAGATGACAGAACATAACATCAAAAACAATATCAACTATGAAAAATACAGTTACTGGTTGACAAAATGGTAGATGTAGATAAATGCAAAAATTGGGGCACACAGGAAAAAACATTTAAAATTCCTCTTCAATATTATGAGCTTTGAATATTTTTTCTCAAGAAATATGCTGTAAGAATTGGGAAAAAATGCAATTAGATATGGGCATACTCATCACACAAAAGGAGGAGGCTCCTCAGCAACATTAACACTGTGTAGCTACTTTCCACATATCACTGAAGTTCTTACAGTACCAACGGTTTCAAAAGGGATTAGATAGGTTCCTACAAGACAAATTCACTAATAATTGGAAAGTGCATAGTAACACCCCAGGGAATTCCCAGGGTGCAGTCTTAGGGCAAATACTGTTACGTTCCTGTTTTATTATTCTGCCACTGGCGCACAGAGGAGACAGGAAGAAGGCCAGGCAGAAATTAAGTATAACCAGCAGCAGTCAAATTAAAATCCTGTTACATTGCAATCTAATAAACCAGTAAAATAAACATCTTAAATTAAACCAAATAGGTCCTTTATTGTTGAGAGCTACCAAAATATCTGCATTACCTAAACCCAAAGCTGGGAATTAACTAGGCAAGCATGTACTTTTTAAGCAAGGAGCAAAGCTGTCACTGCCTTGCAGTTTAACATTAACTAACTTGTCTCCACTGAATCAGATTGCTCGTCCAGCCAGCATCAGATTTATGGCAGCATATGGGCTTTCATCCTCAGAGAGCACCTTTGTGCTCTTCATCCTCAGAAGCATTTGTCCTTCTGGTAGTTCTGGAAAGCAGCAGAAAAGGGAAGTACTGCATGTCTTGTACATCAGCCACAGGAATCAAAACACAGTAGTCAGAAATGAAACAAGTCCAAAGCAAATGTTCTGTAAGGGCTCAGTTATTGATCTGCTACAGGCCATGTTACTGCCCCAGTTAACTCTGAGGTCAGTGCACTGCCATGTTGCAGTTCTTCTGGTCGGAACAATGATCATGTACCATCTCTTACTAAATACATGTTGATCCACTGCAAATTGCTTAAGGATCTGGACAAGCCCAAGAGGAATTCATCATGAATCTTCTTTTTCCTACTGGTATAGATCTACCCTGAAGCCATAGATTAAACGTTTGTAAAACAATAAGTAGATTTTCTAGTTCTGCAGAAAAAATTACTTTTGGGTAGAGAGGAAGAGAGGCTTTAGGTTTCGTGTTTCAGATTTTGAGGTTTTTCTTTTTTCTTCTTGAAAACTGATTACCTGCTGAGTGTTTTGTAGGCCCTTCCTACCTGTGAAAGAAACACAAGATTTCCATATCCATCTGGGTTATTATCATGCAAAAGTCTACCCAGCAATGGGCAGGAGAAGCGCCAAACCACAGGCTAACCTGACCTAGTATCTAAAAGCTCTTGCTGAACCCTTTTACTGATATTTATTACAAATCATTCAATGTACAGTTTATAATGCGTCTATACAACAAAGTGAGGTTTCAACAAAGCTTTGGCTGTATGGAGGAATGTTTTTCAAAATATCACAAGTTGCTGTTTCTAAAAATTAGGTATAGAAAAATGTTCAATGTAAGGTTTGCATTCTGACACACATTTTTTAAAACAGATTTCCCACACTTTGTAAATCATGATCATTGCCGGAAATTAGAAATGGAGCAAAACAAATAAACAAAAAATCCTCAAACCATGATGTTTAAATGTTCCCTCACTGCCTTACAGTGCTGTATTATGATTTGAATGACACATCTGGGATCTGAGAATCTACAAAAGAAAACTCCCTTGCCTAGAAGGCAACAGAGTTGTCTTTCTCTGCCTGCCCTCATTCACATCTGAGTTGAGAAGAAAAACTGATCAGATTTACCTACTGCCTGTGACCAGTCTAGATCCAATCTGTACTTCATCCTCACCATCCCCCTCAAAAAATTCCCTGCTACTTCTGCTGTAATAATGCTGCAAAAGTTGGCACTTCACAGCCTACTTATACAAAATGAGAAATAATTTCAATTTGCTGTTTCTACTTTGTCCTAGCAACATCAAACACATACACAATTTGATGATATAATCTCCAGATATGTGGGAGGGATTTGGAGGCTTGCCCGAAAACCTGCCACTTCTTATGCATTCTAAAGCTCAAAAGCAAGTTTCTCCAAAGTACACATCCATGTAGCTGAAATCACAATTGAGCTCCTGCACTTTATACCATCAAAAAAGCTACCAAAAAACCAAAAGCCACAAAGGCAAGGTAAAATTCAAAAACAATTACAACATGCATGACATCTATACAACAACCTGAGCTTGTCCCTGCCATAAATAATAACAGATCCAAAAAAAAAGTTAATGGATTTACACCAATTAATACTATCCAGTAACTTCAGTTCTTTCAATCCAAATACCAGCCGATCAGTCACCGTAAAATACAGTCACCAGAATTGACATTGACGTCACTGTTGCTGGCAGCTTTTCCTGAAATCTGTGGACTGGCTGAACCTTAGCCTTTTTTCAATAAACACTCAGGCATGTAACACACCAGTAGTTCCAGTGACAGAAGTGTTAGACAGGTCTTCCTGTTCCCTTTATCTATCACTCTTCTGTGTGCCCTGGTCTTCAGGCAAATGGCAGTTTTTCAGTTATCAATGAAGTCAGACTGTTTTCATTGATAGGCTAAGATTTTCAAAAATACCACAGAAGTTTTAATCTTGACTTTTGCAGTCTTAAGAAAAGTTACAATTATTCTGTTTGAAGACTCACAGAACTGAAAAAAAGCATAGAAAAGAGACAAGGTTCAACTCGACATTTTTACAGCACAAAACTACTAGCAAGCTGAATCCAGCTGAAATGTATCAGTGTTTGAAAAATCATTAGCATCATCTTTGTTTTCTCTTCCTCAGGCTTTAAAACTTGATGCTCTCTCCAATCTGTCTGACTTCAAAAGCAGAAAACTATTTGTCCTCAATACGATTATATCTGCATACTGAAAAACACTTTATGAGTGCTTTCATTTTCGCCTTTTTTGACCCAACATTTCTTCTTTAAGATATGCAAATGAAACTTCCACAACTGGACACTGATTTGCTCCCATATAAATAAGTGGAAAATAGCTGATTTTCCTGAAATCTTTTTGAGATCTTACTCACTTTTCACCAACAATGACAAGAGATGCCATAAGTTATTCTGATCAACTGAATATGATAATATATTCTGAAAGTTCACAGTGCTTCACTTCTTCAAAATATCAGGATGACTGAAGAGACAGGAGCAATTTTTGAGACACCCATCTCAAAAATCTGCCATGTGCCTCATGCTTTATGCACATACACCGTGTTCCAGGCCCGCAGGCCATCAGCTACCACTATTTCCCGTACCGTATTTTCTTCAGCACAGTAACAGGAAGGTTGTCACTGGATTGAGGCAAAAGGCTCGGAGTCCTGAGATTCAGGGCAGGCATTTAACTCTGTCATGGATTACTGATGGTTTGACCACTGACACTTTCAAACCTTTCAGAAGAGCAGCTGTTTCTTGCTCTAAGAATGCCATTTAGCTTCTCAAGGCTCATGTAGCAGTCAGCAAGGACTGTCTGCACTAAAGCAACACAAGCTAATTTCAAATCAGCAGCCATGTGTAATGATTCAGAGGAAGAGTTTACACAGAGCTTATGACAACTTTCAGATTTTCAGAAGTTGCCAGTAAGCTGCCATATCCTGGCATGCTCTGCTCTATCCTTTCTAGAGCAGACTTCAGTATGTACCCAGAAAACAGAGAGGACTGACTAAAGCATCCAAACTTGAAACAAATATTTGAAGAACTAATGAGAATGGTTGAAAAACTTTTCTTAGCCAAGAAAATGAGTCTGGGGACTGGACCAAATGAGCCAAAAGGACAGAGCTGGCACAGGCAGGCTGTGGACAAGTTTGAGATGGGGAAAGGATGCACTTACAAAAGAATCCTCCTGAGCCAAAGCAAAGTTTCAGAAGTGGAAATAGACCAGAGGGTAGAGACTTTTACCTAATCTGTATGTAATTTATTCTAGTAAGTAAAAGCAATGAAGTCTTAAAACAGTTCAAAAGTTTAGGGTCACACATAACACACAACACACTCCTATACATGCACTGGGGGTCTCAGAAAAACGATACGGATAGAGATCTGGGACACTGTTGTATTTAGGTTCCAAATATCCTGAAAGCTAGCACAGATCTGAAAGCTGAGGACAGTTGGGGTGTTACCCTGTCTATTTTGTGACAGGGTAACAATAGGCCTAAAACCAGGAAATTTTTCAGATGTGCCAAGAAAGAAACAATACAAAGGCTTACTGAGATACAGAAAGAATAGCAGATGTCCCAGCACTGCAGAAATCCTGAGACTAAGGAGTGTTCAAGTCAATTAGTGTAAGTTCCACCAATCTGACCAGTCAGATCAACTCTGGAAAAGACAGCACACTACAAATAAAAATTCCTGCATTTCTGCCATTGGGTGAATCCATCGTTCATTAGTAAGTTTCCACTTACTGACTCTGCAAAGAGCAAGCATGCAAAGAGCTGTTCCTGAGCTTTAGGCAATCCATGTTGGCCTACTCCCATTTTTTTAAACCTGCAAAACCAGAAAACAGCAGAAAACTGTTATGTATTTCCCAGAAAATTGGACAGGATTATGCCTTTTTCTTCTGGTAAGGCATAAGGTTGTTCTCTTTTTGTTACAAGTTGGTCACATTGGTGTCAGAATTTTCACAGAGGGCATCTTTTCCAAAACACAGCTTTGTTCGCTTCTGACTCCAAGGTGACTGAAACAAAGAGAAGTTGGCCACCAAACAGCCGCAAGAAATTCCTGTTTAAATGCTTTTTCCACAAGTAAATTTTTCTTATTATTTTTAACTGTCATAAGAAAAGCTTTCTCTCTGCCTTCTCTCCCACTTCTCATCACCAGAAAAATTTCATAGCCTTTCTGTGATGAATCAGTATTATCTGCAACTGTCATAAAGTAACACATACAATCAAGCGGAAAATTGTTCCCTTCAATTCCCCACTGAAACCAATAAGCAATAAAAAACAAAATAAAACTACCAGAACAGAAGCTTTCAAAATATGTTTATTTGCCTCCCTTTCTTTTACCAACATCATTTTTCCTTATTGGATTTCTCAAAGAAAAAAGAAAATTAACACCACCAAGAGCATTTTTAAAGCCACTTTCATATTGCCTGAAATGAAAAAAAGCACATGAATGTAAGGTTTTGCCAGCTGTTATAACCTCTGTATTATCACAGGTTTCACCACTTACAGGCGGTTGATTCAATGTTAATTTTCCTTACAACATATGCTTTTCTGTTGAACAAAACTCTCAACAGAACTTTTAAAAACTTACAAATGAACACATGAGCAAATGAAGTGCAAAGGCCATAAAGCAGTTAATACTGTCAATTTATGTATATGACATTTCACAATAATCCAGGCTGCCCTAGTCTCTAGTATACTCACAGAATCTAATTCCTAATTCTCATTGGCTTACTTAATTTCTAACTTTCTCATTTCCACATTGGCAGCTCCCAAGCTTCATTTATCTTCTATTCATAAAGGGAAGAGTAGTAAAGGCCTAAGAAACAATAGACCAGTGCACAGAGAATGGAATTCCAACATGGTCAGTTATCTTAAGCCTTTGTCATTTGTAGGCAGACAAGGATTATTGGTAAAGGTCCTTGATTAAACCTAAATTAAACAAGGAGCCTATTGTGCCATTATTATTTGATTTCTACTCAGACCTAAAGCAGAGGTTGAAGAAGTATCTTGTATGGAATACCTTTTTTCTAGTTCACTCCAAGATCTCCTGCAAATATTTACACTCTCAAAACTACAGGTGAAGCCTGGTGTCCACCCAACTGTTATCTTTCATCTGAGGGTCTGCTCTGTTCTCTTGAGGAGATTATTAGTCTCTTAATCAAGACATTTGTATATGCACATTGTTTTGGAAACTAAAAATATTATAACACTATTGGAAAAACTAACTCTTCTTCTCTCAGACACATAGAATTGAACTTTGCAATATGTTTTGGAAAAATTACCCTTCAAACTTGATTTCATTACTTCCTTGGTCTTCAGTAAACCAAAGAAAAAAATTTAAATAGAATGATTTTACCCAGGTCATCAAAAGTAACCCCTTCCATAATAGATATGACAATCTCCCACCTTCAGGTACAACTAAATCTGTCTAATTAGTAGCAGGTGACTATCATCTATCATTTATTTGACCATTCTCCCCTCTTATGCACGTCCCATTCCATCCAAGCACATCCTTTCACAATTTCCAATGCTGTCAGCCTTTCAGTGTTCTTCTGATCACATCTTACTAGCTAATAAAACGTTTGGATAATGTCTCTCTAAATACTCTGTAGACCACAATAGGCTACAAAATCTAAGCCAGAAGTTACCACTCTCTGAAAAGTGGAATATGTGCACTTTAAAAGTCCCCAGGCCTCAACTTCAGGCATCCATGTATAGGGGAAAACCCTGAGAAAAATAAATCAGTTTCCAAGTTGGTATAAAATACATTTGCAAGATGGCTAGGGGGTACCAAACAACAGCAGATGACTGTATTTGGAACAAATTCAGTGCACTTTACACTAGCACTAGCAGCTACATCCCAGCAAATAGAGCCTGACATACATCACATTTAAAGTGATCTATGTGTTAGCACAGTTTCAAGTGTATACTTTTATCAAGTACAACTATCACTACTGACACCTTTAAAAGGCAGCACAAATTATTACTAGAAGTTACTCTGAAGTAGTTTGCATACTGTTAGTGGTGACATATATTTGGGGACTCTCATCATCATGTAAATAAAAAAGCTCGCATTTAGCATCTTCTAACAGAAATATAAAGATTCACCTATATACAGTTTAATCTTTAATTGAATATAGTTGCTTATCTAACCCATAGATCTTCCTTCTCTGATTAACAAAAAACACTCCTATGAAAAACAGATCCAGCCTATTCTACAGCTGTTGCTGGAATGGACATTTTGCTGCCAAACTGCTCCAAAATCAAGTTTCTATTAATAAACAGTTGAAAATATAAAGTAAAGCTTTCTTGTACTGCACCTTTGAATTTATCATGCCTTACAGCTGGTACTATGCAGTTAAATTCCCTGTTATGCACCAATGGAATGGATATTCTACCATTATCCTGCCATACTACAACACTGGCTGGAGAAGAGCTGCTGGTTTTAAGCTACAAGGATCAATGGCACAAATTACTTTGTCAGTAGACTGGCAAACAGATCTAGTTTTAAACCACAAAAACATATGCTGCTTATTTACCAGGCAAATTTATGCTTATTATTTCAAAGAGAGATGTCACCAACCATTAGTGAAAGTGAATACAAATACCATGCTCTCTCCATTTCCAGCTTCAATATCTTGATCTGTTTTCATTTTTTCCCTTGCCAAAATGTTTCAGACACTTTAGGTGCTTTTGAAAGATGCTCCTTTTGTATTTAAACAGGATTGCCCTTAGACCTTGGAGTTAATTCAGGAAGATTTTTAATTAAAAACAATATAATCCTCCTGTAGGTGTTCTCTTTTTCATCTTGCTTGAATTCCCACAAGTCTAGCTTTCCCCAAAGACAGGTCAAGAGGAAAATTATGAGAGGTGCCTGAAATGTGCAGAAACAGCAGGAGGAACAAAATCAACAGGGAGCAGAGACTGACTGAAGCACGTGAAGAAAAAGGGGAAAAGGAGATAGAATTTCAAGGTAACTCAGCAGCTGGGGCAGTCAGCCACTCAAGAAAGGATAAACTTGAAAGTCCATAATTATTCCCCTCTCATCCTTGTTTATCTTCTTCCTTGATCTTTTTTTATATTACATGGTGATAGATAGCTATAACAGAGCTGATTTGACCTAATTATTTTTAATGTTAAAAGAAACAAAGGGTTGAAGATGCTAATAAATGAAGTATGATGAAAGTGAGAGAAAAAATATTAAAAATTAACACTCTAATGACTTTGCACAAAAAACCTGCAATACAATTTCACTTTCTTCTAGTGGGATTGTTTGTTTTTAAGAAAAAGAGAGAACAAAAAACTTCTGGCCATTGGGAAAAAATTTTACACTACTTAAAAATTTTATCACTCAGTCATTCTACATTTATACAGATTTGGTTGATTAGCTGGAAGATCAAAAGCCTAAAAGCACATCAGGGAAAACAATTACAAAACAGATTTCAGAAAAATAACAAATCAGGTATTCAAAAATATGCAGGGTCTTATTTACCACAATCATCCCTTCAGGAGCTTGAAAGTGTATAAATAGAAACCTTTCACCAAGAGGTTTATTATATTTCATCAGGAAGCCTGACACTTCAGACAATGAAGGACTTCACATGAACATATTCTTCATGAATAATTAATAAACAGTCAGCTAGTTTGGCTCCTTGAAAAGCAGCTTGGTTCTTTTGTTTCTTTTAGCTGCTACCCTCCTACTTTGAACTGTAAGGCAGACAGCAACACTTTTTCCTTTCTGCCAAACCAGAAAAATACTTAAATACATAAGCTGAAACAACTTTCTAGATTACAGAGATACAGTATGTCACTATTGCCTCAATAATTTTTAACTCGATAAGAGACATAAAAGTTTAACAGCTTGACTTAAGAATATTTTGAATAACAACTCACAATTTTTAAATTTTTTTGGTTTTCTTATTCCTAAAATATCATAAGGCAATGTAAATTGTTTATTAAGAATAATTTTAATACCTTGAGATGCTTAGCATGAAGCACGGCAAACTGCATGTTTTGTATCCCATAGTAAAACAAATAAATGTTATTGGTAGAGCATGCCAGACTCAATCAAACCCTCTGCACTTCTCCCAGAAGGTGTAGTAGAAAACAAAGTTCTGTTCTGAAATGAGAGATAGAGTTGATAGGTTGAAGGAAATTACTCAATTTTTTCTACACTTTTACAAAGAGAGAACCTATATCCTTTTTGCCTTTAGAATCAGAAATACCTACAATATTATCTGAGATTTCTCCAGATATATTTTGTGATCTTTGTAAGTATACCAAACTAATTTCAATTTTCCTTTAAAAAAAACAAAAAACAAACAAGCAAGCTTGTCTGTCATCTTATGCACCCCATAAGGATCATTTCACAATCACATCTAATATTTGCTTCTGTACCAAATTTCTAACACCATTTATCCTCCTAATGTATGACAGTCACTACATGGACATATTTTCTACTTAAACTAAATGAATGCAGTACAGAACTCAGGGAGATATAACACCTTAAATGCTAATAACATCTATGGTTAGGAATGCTATGCTGGAAACATCAGCACCTCAGTACAGGACATTATTCCAGGAGAGCGCTTCCCTTGGCTTGTCAGATGTTCTACCTCGGAGACCAGTCAGTCATTCTGCTCTGAACCCTAAAGTACCAAGTAGATACTGCAAAAGAGTTCCCAAGCTGGCAGCCCAATGATATGATGAAGTACAGCAAATTTTGCTCATACATGTGGCAATCAGAATATCAGTGATACACTAAAAAGTCACAAGACAACCCCAGGAATCAAACTGTGTCTGAGAACACTGTCCAAACACTTCTTGAGCTCTGACTGGCCCAGTGCCGTGATCTTCCCTAGGGAACCTGTTCCAGTGCCCAACCACCTATTAGGAAAAGGGTGAAAGGCCTTTTCCTAATAACAGTCTTAAACCTCCCCTGACACAGCTTCATGCCATTCCCTTGGGCCCTGTCACTGGTCACCAGAGAGAGGACATCAGTGCCTGCCCCTTCCACATGAACTGTCTCTTTGAGGTTGTCCTCATGTGGTTCTTCTGTGCTTGTGTATCAAGAAACACACAGCACAACAGTGTCCTCTATCTGAAAGGTGCCTAAAGAAAACCTAAAGTAAAGGCATTAGAAATAATTTGAGTGTGAAACTACAACTGAAAGGTGTTAAATACGAATCAAAGTATGACAGAATCCAACAGGTTGGGAAAGACTTCTGCAACTGAGTCCAACCTTTGCCTGAACACCATTATATCATTCAGACAATATCACTGAGTGCCACATTCAGTCTTTCCCTAAACACCTCCATGGGTAATGACCCCACCACCTCTCCAGACAGTCCATTCCAATATCTAATCACCCCTCCTGCAAATAAATTTCTCCTCATTTCCTCCAAACTAAACCTGTCCCAGTGCAGATTAAGACTAAATCCTCTCATCCTGGTTGCCTGGGAGAAGAGGCTGACCCCCACCTGTAGGCTACAACCTCCTTTCAGAGAGTTAGAGAGAGTGGTAAGATCATCCAGAAGCCTTCTCTTCTCCAGGCTAAACACTCCCAACTCCCTCAGCTGCTCTTCATATGACTTACTCTCCAGACCATTCACCAGCTCTGTTGCCTTTCTCTGGACTTGCTCCAGTATGACAGTGTCCTTCCTGAACTGAGGGGCCCAGAACTGGATAGAGGACTCAAAGTGTAGCCAGTTTCTATTATTCTGAAATAACCTGAATCACTACCCTAATTACTCCCCTAAATATCCTGAGATATCCTGGTATCTCCTATTTGTCAGAATAAGCAAACTCTCATCACTTGTTCCAGGTACAGTTTCACAATTGTAATAAATACACAAGGTAATGTGAATGTATGAGTATTTTATTGTGTTGTGTTCCGAAAAAAAAAAAATTGTATTTGGCAAGGCTAATTGTATTCTCAGCACTCTCAGCTGATAAGCTTATGTTTCCAATATGCAGACTTTGCCCTATTACTTACAGCTTTGGAAAACTTTGGAAAAAATGACCATAAACCTTTCAGCACAGTTCCGAGACTTTGGGAAGTTCAACCAAAGTAGTTTGATCTGTGTATAACCTTCAACAAGCTTTCTTCATTTTGACAGCCTTTACTTACCCCAAGTGCACATTTCCCCCTGCCCCACGGTCACAGAGGCATTACACACAAAAGAGGCAGCTGTAAGAACAAACCTGCAGCACCAAATGAAGATAGCAGTTAGTTGAAGGATCTCTTCCTCTAGTCACAGAAAACAAGGTGTGCAGTGGACTGTGTAAAGAGAAACCAGTCTCTAGTGATGACAGAAAAAAGGCTCCTCTGCCTCCAGGCAGACCTTGTTTGCTGCCAGGCAAACCCCAAACTTCAGAGGCAATCCACAGCTGCAAGTTCCTGATGTGCTGCATGTCTGGACTTGGCAAGATTAGGTCAACGGTTGATTCAATGATCTTAGAGGGCTGTAGCAACTTCAAGGATTCTGTGATTCTATGCCCAACTCTTCCAAAGGCCTCATTAAAAAACTGCCAAAGTAATCAAGAGTTGCAATTCTCAATCAACAACAGCAGCTTTGCTAAGAAGAGGAACCACTACATGATGCACAGAACCTGTAAACTGAGTTCCTGGGCACTTAGAAACAAGACTAAATTAGCAGGCCTTTCCAAAATTTTTCTGTGTATCAGCTTACCATCTGCAGTATAAGGATAAATCTGATAAAACACCTGGAAGACAAGTAAAAATGATGGTGTCCACAAGTGCTACTGTGTAATTTACCTTGGAACAAGGTTTGATTAATAGGAGACCTGGGTCTGTGACAAACAAACAGAAGAGATGCTGAAAGCAGTCCATTAGGTGACCAATGCTACTGAATAAGGCAAGAAAGTGTCCACACTGCTGGACTGTGATTAACAGGAGAGGAATAACCAGATGAATTAAGCTTGAAAGGCAATTTTAACTCTTGATATTTCCTATTTTTCAAGTGTTCAATTTTTGGCTCTTTGTATTTTTTGAATGCATTATTTATAATACAATTCACACAGAGGATGCCCACTGCCCATCTGCTTCATAACACGTTCAAGAAATGTTATACTGAACTTCCTCTACAGAAAAAAATTAAAGGAACAGGAACTGTGCTTCACAGCTGACCACTGTATCATTTTAAAACCAGGTTCCTCTCTTCTGGTTTTCCAGCTTAGCAAACTTCTTCTCTTGAAGCAGTCATCTGAAGTAAAAGACTCTTAGCCAAATAAGATTTTTATTTTATGAAAATAAACAAATAAATAAGTAAATAAATCCCCACTGAACTATAGGAAAAAATAGAGCATGTATTATTAACAAATTAAGTAACTTTGTATATAACTACTCTGAATTTGAAATTTTTCATTAAAAGTGCAACCCTGTAAGAACTTTTAAAATTTTATTTCTTTCTAGATTGTCTAGTCATTGTCTCCAGAAGACAAGAATTAATAAATATATATTTTTACTGTCAGGGGCAGCAAGATGTTCAAGAGAATGAGTGGTTCCTGCTTTACATTTCAAGTGTAGAACACATGAAAGTTACTTGGCTGTCAGCTTCCCAAAAATAAAATACACAATCCTTTAAAACACTTGCAAATGGTTTGTAAATTGGAAAACATACTATGTTAGTAACTTCCTACAGAGACTCTTATTCTGAATAAACACTACTCATGTCTTAGCATCAACTAAGATATGGAAATGTTTGACTACTGTCATTCGGTTTGCATAAAAAACAAAACACATGATGTTGTCAAAACAGTTTTTATGCTATATCTTCAAATTCATTAATATGTGCTCTCTTACACGTCTGTGTGTTTACCAAGTAAATAAAATAGCTTAGCTGTTAGTCTTGTTAACCTCCAGTTCTTTATTAAATAGCAATCAGTACTCATCTCCCTGTGAGTTTTTTTCCAATAAAATCTGCTTATCCACATAGAAAAGAAAGAAAAAAAAAAAAAAACAAACAGGAAAATTCGAACAACAAATGAAGGTAATATTCAGGGAATAAAAATAACCATCCAAATCATCTGACATAGTACTTCATTACTGCTTATTCCACTAAGTACTACATTTCTCACAAATAAACTTCCCTTGAAGAGAAAATTTTTTCACTTGCTTGTTAACTAGCAGGTATTGCATAGAAGATACCGGACAAAACATCTAATTATATGGAAATCTAAGCATTTGTACAAGGACTGTAGCTCAAACAACTGTCTTTATCCATCTTGGCAATAGAGTAGGTATGTACACAGAGTGGCTCTGGATTTGAGCAAAGCAAAAAGGGAGAGGTATGAACTATCTGCAGATAGTTTTCATCATTATTATTATTGTTGTGCATTATTGTTATTGTTGCTGTTATTATCATCATTTTAAAACTGGCTTCCAAAGAGACACTTCAAAACTCAATAAAACTCACGTCACTTGGCAAAGTATTTCTTGGCATACAAAGCACACTACCTAGCCCAAGGGCCCAGGAGGTCTACCAAAACACGAAATAATGATTATAGGGTGTTCATATATGCAATAATTTGCCTACGCATTTGTCAAAACAGTTGTCATGTACTTAAAAAAAAGTAAGAAAATGAAAGGGGGAAAAAGAAGACAAAAAAGAGGAAAAGTAAAACAAAAACAAAGAACAAAAAAAGGAAAATATAGGATGCATGTTGCTAAAAAACTAAGTAGGAATGTACTGAGAATCCTACTACCTAGGTTAGGAAATTTCAGCTCTCTCTTATCTAAAGTGACACCTACAGAAGTGCCACACTTGCTTATTTTTGTTGTTTGCAAACAGAGCTTGCAGACAATAGATGACGTCAACGTCTTGGCTTGTAGATAAATATTCAAGCATAACATTATTATTAGCTAACTTCCTAAGGAAATCAGCCGTATATAACTGTGCTAACACTCAGCCCTCTGCCCTGAAATTTTCTGAGCACAAAACCTACTTAAAAAAATTTTGTAAAAGGCTAAGTACCTCAAAAGAACAATCTGCCTACATATTTTGGGAAAGCTAGCAGACTGGTACAGGAAAGACAGTGTATCAAAGACCTTATTAAAAGGAAGGAGGTAGTGATGGTTCATCTCAAGAGGTGGTGGCTGGCCAGCAACTTGCCATTTCCAGCCCAGAGATAGCACTTGTGTCCATTCAAAGATGGAAAATGGGGGGGAAGATGGGGCAAGGCAGCACAGCATACGTGTAACAAGCAACTATTAAGACAAAAATAAATTGAACAGAGAAACTTCATTGAACTTGTTGCTCATGAAACACTTCATACATCTGTATACAGCATACTGCGCTCTGTCTTGGCAGGAAGATTAGCTCAATTGTTTAATGGGACTTATCCATATCTCATTAAAGTGATCCTAAGTGCTCCCCACAATCTTTAAAATATGTCCCCTGGCACTAATAATTTTATGATGAAGGCTAAATTATGTTCCAATCAAATTAGAAAAATTGAGGCAAATTGCATTAGGCTATTTAATACAAATGTTCATTCTGAACAGCTATTTCGTGTTTATTCTCATATCCTGTAGGAAACAAGGACATAAAGGTGATCTGTGTTTAACAAAATCTCCAGATGCAATGGGAAGCAAAGACATGGGAAATCTTAAGTAATGGCATCTGGTTTTCCTCTCTGTCACTGCCCTGTTGCTGGCACACAACATAAATTACTTTTGTATCACCAACCAGGACATCACACCACCACGTCTATTCCCACTAATCTGCCCTTAGTGCTACAAATTTTGAAAGTGAATTTTCCTACACTTTCCAGATGTTCTTTTTCCACAAGAAGCTGTAATGCCACTGTTTCTACATCTCTTTTTCTGAACCTAGGTTTTCTACTCCATGGCGTCAGAGTTCAATTTTTTTCCTCTGAGGTATATCATTTTCAAAGTTACATAACTTATCTTCTCCCTTTTTTGGATTTATTTCTCTTGCCCCAGGGCTTTAGTTTTTTCTGTTTACTACATTTTCTGTTCTCTTCCTTAGCAGAAGAGAAATGAAGACAACTTTACTTCTCTCTACTCCCCTAACATCAACACTGAGCACTCAGTTATTTCTTCACTAAGTTCACTTACTTCCTACGTTTTCTTTACCCACTTCCATTCATCCAGAAACACATGCAGCACCAAACAAAGTCAAAGCAGCTGCATCAGCAGCTGCCCACTCTATCTCCAATATCAAAATCAGAGTCTGAAATAAACTGGCAGGGCTCACTCGAGGACTCCAGCATTGTGTAAGGCAGAGAAACAGTTACAGTATGCAAGAGGAGAGGTGGCAATGACTTCTGAGGCACCCATGTGCTCACTCAGTCAGTCCACAGGCAATGCTTCAGGGCAGGGTCACACGGCTTCAGCCAAAAAGGTTCAGTGTGAAGGAGAGGAGATGACCCAGGAGACCACGAGTGACTGAAAAACAGGAGCAGCCCTACAGATGCTGCAGCTGGGACAAGGGAAGCGTTATCAATTCTCTCACATGGAAAGGACACAGTTTGTTTATGTTTTCAATACAAGAAATTCAGTTGCCAAAATAGAAAACTGCTATGTAGGGTAAGTGTGCTGTAGAAAAAAGCAGCTTAAAGGAGGAATAGGGCCTAGAAAAATAGAGCATTCAAGGGGTTTGCATGAGAACAGTAAGGACTTATGTCAGACCAAAGAACAGACTATAAATACTAAACTGCATTTAAATATTACTAATTTTCCCCCAAAAAAAAGAACAAAATCAATTTGCTAGGCTCACAGTCAACCCACCTTGCTAAATAAAGCTTAAATTATAGGCTAGTCACTTCAGGCTTCCGTCACAGTTGACAGAAAATAATTTATTCCCTATGTGTTATTCTGGGGATATGTCAACACTGAACAGGGAAATCAACTCAATTTGGAGAAGAATTACCTCAAAAAAACCAAACTAACACCAAAAAAATTTCACTAATATGGAATTAAATCACTACATTATTTTGGTGTGTTTGTGGAACAAACAGCAGAAAGATGGTGAGTACATTTGCAAAAGCACATTGAAAACTGTGATAGCATGTGGCTGTGTCCTGGGTTTGCCTTAACTGAATTTCTGGTGAGGAGAAAGAGAGTTCCAGATGCAGGCTGGAAATGGGATTTGCTCTCCAACCATTCTAAGCATACTGTTCTCTCTCACACATGGTCTGCAGCTTCTGTGACCTACCCATGCTCACTGCCCTTCAAATGGCTGAATTCCTCCTGGACAGCTGGCGGCACCTTCATTTTTCTTCCCAGCAATCTGACTGACCCTTGCCTCCTCCATCTCTGATTTCTCCAGCAAGCTCCCAGTCTTCCCATGCCACCTGCACTCTTACAATGGATACCTGGCAAGGTAGAACACACCCACCAAACCTGTGCATCTCTTTCACATGTTCTGCATGGTACCTCAAACAAAAGCACAAGTGAAAAAGAGACAGAAGGATATTTCATTATGATGGCACACTGCATACCTGATTTAACAGTGCATCTGCTATGCATATTCTTTATATAATTCATGTATCTCACACAAATGAGATATATGAATTATATATCATATATAACAGGCATCAAAATTACTATGAACTTATGATACAAATTTTATTATCTGTCTCCTGTCTTGGCAAGCACTTCACACAGATGATTTAGTAAACACTTCAGGTTCTTGTCCCCTCCCTACATATCTGAGCCTAAGGATGGGATCTGCTATATATCAACAGATACACTCCCACTTAAACCAAGACTTTGAACTTGGAGACACCAGCACTAGAAATTTCAGAGGAAGATGAAAAGAGGTAGACAAAAGAGAGAAGAAATAAATAAAAGAGTAGGCAAACATAGGTTTTCACCTCCACAGGCATCACTCAACTTAAAAACACCAGATGATATTCCTGCCCAAAATTCTGTCCATTTTCAGCTCACTGCAACTTGGTCATCTTATTAGAACCCCACTCCCCCAATTTTCTTAGCACGAAGTTGAAGCAATAGTATTTCCCAGCATTCTATATTCAACGCATGTGTGTAAATATCAGGTTAAATTAAGGGTGTTTACACATCACTGAATGAGCAGAACTAAATGGAACTAAATGATAGGCAGATATTCAGAATAGCTATCAACATTTTAAGGCATTTCTCACTGTAGGATGTTCTGACAAAATAACTTTGTTTTATTTAAGTCTCCAAAGACTTCTCTTTTCAATGCTGGAACACATTGAACAGAAGGTGGAAAAAATAAATTGCCATATAAATGCAGGCATAGAAAAATCCTTCAAGTCCCACATTATGTTACTGATGTCTTCCTTGCTCTGGGCACAAATGGCTGGTACAAACAAGAGAATCACATGCGTACAAGCCTGTGAACTCATCAGGGGCACATTCAAAAGGCATGTACTCAAAAACTAATTGCTTTGGGAAAGAAAACAGTACAGAGGTTTACACTTTCAAGGGTTCTAAACTAATTGCAGGGCAAGCAACACTCAGCCCTGATCTACAACAGGCCTAGGTTTATTACAAAGCTCCAGAAACTGTCTCCTGTTCTGTACCACAAAACACACACAGAATGAAAACTTAAGCTAAGGCAGGATGTTTCAGGCCAAAATCTTTAATCAGAAGAACAAATTAAGAAATCCAAATGTTGGGGATTAAGCCTTTTGCTATCACTTCTGCATGCTACACATGTATTATCCAGGCTTTACATGAGGGATTAAGCATCACATGTGCCACCTATGAACTCACAACCACTCTGTAATGTGTTTGCTAGTGGAAAAAAAAAACAAAAAAAACCCCAACCAACCATTTCCAGGAGCTTATTAAACATCACTTGAAAGACAGAATAAGCACCTTAATGAGGTTTAAAGATCTGCTGGGGATTGGCCCTACTATCCCTGAGGAAGTAACTATCACAATACAGAAATATATAGTTCAAATTTTATTTTCTCTCTAAGACTGTACTGACACTCCTCCAGATGACTAAAATGGGTCACATACCTTTATGAGAAAAGGTACATATCTTCATAAGGCAATATTCATTATTAAATCAGTAGTTAAATTTTTAAGAGATGTATGTAGAAGTTATGTAAATGTTTGTCACTTATAAAACCAAAGCTTCTGCAGACTGAAACAGCTGCTCACCATAATAAAGGGAGGTGAGAAAGACTCTGAATAAGATGGATGTGCATTTGAAAATAAATAATGCTGTGGATGACAGAGGCCTTAGTGCAACCTCATCAGGGTGGATGAATTCAAGACTTAGGATCTCCGCAAGGATATTTTCCATAATTTGTTTTAAGTAGACAGTAATGAATTTTTATCTCAATGCAATATAATAAGAGCTTTCTTACAATGTTTAACACTGTACTAAAAGAGATATGCTTGAGACCTGCAAAAGCAATTACTGTTCTACACCATTTTTATCCTATGACTCAAATTGCTGACCACAGAACAGGAAAGTTTCACATTATGCAGGGTAGATAAAGGCATAAAAGCTGAAGATTTACCTGTCACTCCTTTCAAAATAAGATGTTTAAAATATATATTTGCAAGTACATAAACAGCAACTGCATTTTTGCACTAAATAGGACAGAACTTCAGCTACAAAGAAAACAAACCAACCTCCAAAAAAATTCAGCCTTTACAAATCTTCTTCTAAAATAAAACTTTTTTTTATTATTGTCTTACCCAATTATGAGGGAAATAAAGGCTTTTATGGCTTTTATTCCCATTCAATCCCAATTATAAACTGTGTAGCAGCTGGTCAACAGCTTTGATGAAACTAAAGCATCCACAGCAGCAGGACCACTTCTGTATTATGCCAATATACTGCAAAGGAGGCTGTTTATTCAGCCAGTGGGTTAAAATGAAGCAGCACAAGGAATTTCAAGAATAAAGTATCCCTAAAGAAAAAAACCATCAATTGAAAATCTCGAACCAGCTTCTCTGTTAACCAGATTATTGACAGAGGTGGCAAGTGAGAGAGTGCTGTCCCACAGGTATTCTCCTACACAGAGATGCAGAATCTACCATTGGTCAGTGGGAAAAATGCAGAGCAAGCCCGAAATGACCCTGAGGCTTTGATGAAGAGCTGACAGCTCTGGAGTCCCTCTGCTGGTTTGTTTTTTGTTTGTTTTTTGTTTTTTTCCCTAGAGAAATATTTATGTTTATAACATACATCCAGAAGCCTAAGATCAGCCTTATTCTACATTCTTCCTCCTGGGCTGCAAAAGGCTGCATCAGAAGTCATGCCTGCTTATTTAGGGGTTTTATGTAACTGCCCTCGATAGGCACATGATCAGCACGTCAGGACTCATGAGGACTTCCCAAACCAGCCTTCACCACCTGACCTCACCTGGACAGTAGCACTGGTGGAAAGCTGAAAAAAACCGAACTGTAGTTGAAAACCTCAGACTCAAATGACCCACAGCAGTTCAAGGCACTGTAAACCTGGACCAAGTTCATCCATAACACATATTGCTCAAGAAATTAAGAAAACTGGAAATGTCACTGACTAACAGCTTGCTGGCAAACAAATTAAATGTATTAACAGGTTATCACAAGGAAAATGTCCCTGTCCCTCTCCTCATGTTTAACAATGTGGTTTTAACTGTTCCTTTCAAGAGCAACAGGAGACCCTTCCATGAGACACTCTTAGTCTCTGCTTCTGGAGGGAGTCACAATCCAGCAAAAAAGACTCAAGGAAATTCCAAATTACATTTTCACTTAAACAGGGGGCAGTACACATGCAGACTTGGCCTGCAGTAAATACTCCCTACAACAAGTGAGGAAATTGAGCAAAAGACTCAAGCCACACAGGTAAGTTCAGACATGGTTCTGCCACCCAATCGTGAGGGCTGGTCCTGGTGGCAGTGATGGGCACCATGACTGCCAGCTACAGGATGACACCCTGGGGCCTGTGCAGTGAAATCAAATCAGAGATTTCATAGAATCACAGAATGGTTAGGGTCTATAAACCAGAAACTGGCACCCCCACAAACACAGCCCTTATACAAACCAAAGAGAGGGAGTAAGGGCTCTCCACCACCCCACACACTGCAGATGAGCAAGTAGAGATACCTATCCACAACTGCAAACTTGCACAAAAAGAGAAATGAAAGGGGGGAAAAAGCAAGGAAAACCTTCCACAGGGCCGATGAAGGTCATAATATAAGAGGAAATGCTAGACAGTGTACCTTAAGAAAATGAAAAGCAGGGCTATAAGCCAGTATCACTACTGTAATAAGCTTGGTTATTGTTGAAGCTTGCCTTCAACAGCAGCCAATGACATTTTAATAAATTAATCAAACATTACCTGGTTGTGCAAGGATTTCCACCTGACATAGAATACTACCTTGTAGTATCAAATACATTTTTCAGCAATTTCAATGCAACATTTTACATTTCAGAGCAGCAATTCAACATGCTAAGATTAAATAATGTTATGTCTCCACTGGGGGTGGCAGAACACTTTAGTGACAGCTGTGTTCCATAAACTGAGCTAAAGACTTCATCTCACAAAACACTTCAAGAAGACAGTTATAATAAACATGGAAAAACAGAAGCCTTGAAAGTAGGTATTTTGCAGACCATATTTTGAAAAAAAAAAGTTTCTATTAATACCTTGTTTGAACTGTTCTGACTTAATTCTTTCCATCATCTGTTACTACTTTGCACATATCACCAATCTTTGATCTTTAGTTTTCCTTACAAAAACCAGGCTGCCTGCTCTCAGGGTTGACCAAGTAGTGAAATGCATGGACAGAGAACAAATATACTCCTTCAGAGAGCTCTCTTTAGAGACTCAAGATTTCAGTGAACTGAAGCTCATCCAAGTCCTTTCTGAAGCATTTTTTTAAAATCACCTGTACTGCCTCATTAAACAAAAGAAAACCTGGGTTTATCTCTTCCAGTCTACTCCTTTAACTTTGTCTTTATACTAAACTCCACTTATCTTAGAAATGGCAAATTTGCCATTCTGTTCAGGTGAACTATCAAACCACAAAACGTGATCTTCTAGAAGGTAAGAACCAATGCTACTCTGAATGCACACTCTATATACTGGCTGCTTAAAACAGAGCAAAACAGAACTAACCACTATGTGAAACCCCTGAAAAATATCCCTGATGAGCTAAAAGTCCCTCCAAAGTTGAGTGAACACTAATTTAATTAGCTAAGTTGTTTCATGATGCCCCAAAGAACTTTGAAAGTTTTTCAGAGGAATATGGAATGTACTTATACAGAAATTAGATACTAAATTTAAAATACAGGAAGGAAACATTTCGTACCAGATACAAAAAAGTAGATGACAAATTTTGAATACATAAATCAACACAGCCTGTCCCACTGCACTACTTCAGCACCATGTCATGACTTTAGTTAGATCTATACTGACCAAAGAAAAGGCAAAAATCAAATTAAGACCTAAGGTGCACATTCCATGCACTTTGTACGCCAGGCCCAACCTCCAGAGACTAGCCCTTGTTTAAATAAGGCAGGCAAAGGGAAAAGATCTATTATCCCCACCAACAATCCCTCTTGTTCTAGTTGTCCATTTTCCTTTCTAAGAGCAGAAGCATTTATTTTTAAAAATACTTATTATATTTTAATATATTCCATCTTAAGAGCCACTAACCTCTATGTGTCTCTGCCGCCTGACAAGCACCATGGCCCGTTCCAGAGAACATCACACTTGGCATAAACCAAACAGATCTTTGTCACAAATACATATGTAAGGTAATTTTTCTATAGCTAAAAGAGTAAGAAGTATTCTTGAATATAAGACAGATGAATACACAATATTTGTCAGATAGGTTTTTGAAGTAAAATATTGAGCCTTGCACAACTGAAATTATAACAAAAGAGAACAATGCTAAAACATAGAACGTTTCTCATTTTATTCAAGTAGAATTACTGCTGAAACCAAGAAATCAAACAAATCCATCCAAAGAAACCTGGTGTTTTTTTAACAATAACCTTCGCACAAGAACCAAGCCTCTTTTCTCACAAAAATAAATGTCGATTAAAACATCTGGGGCTATTGGTAGGAGAGATCACTTTCCAGCTAGAATGGAGGTACATTACCAAAACAAAGGAGCAAATAGTACCAAGGGAAATCTAAAGAAAATCAGGAAAAGGCTGCACAAAAAATTTTGTTGAGCAGCACGATGTAAGAGACTTTAAACCTTTTATTACTAAAACCTGAAGAAGGAAAGACACGAATAGCTGCTTCAAGATACACCAATTTACCAGGAGAGGACAGAAACTATTTTCCATTACCGTTCTAATAATGGAAAAATGCCCAAGGGAAGCAAACCCAGAATGCAGAGGAAAGTAAATGTTTCAAAAAGTGTTTGTGGCAATAAGCTGCAGACAGCAAACACCCACACTGTTCTCTCCAGCCAGCTCTGCCGAGCTCCCCCCTCCACAGAGCAGGGAGCACCCATGGAAAAATAGAGAATGGGACACAAAAAGAACTGCCCAGCCATATAGATATAAGGAAAAAGCAGTCAGGAAAAAAAAAAAAAAAAAAAAAAAAAGACTGGAACATGGATGCCCCTTGTGAATCTGCTGGGAGGTGCCAGATGGGCAACTGGAGACTGATGTTCCAGAGGCTTTTTGCTACCCTGAAGGAACACTTCCATCTGTGGTCTTCTGCTGCTGGAAATGACCACAAATACACTCAAAGACTTCAAAACAATGATGGCAAAAACACTGTGGGTGGTTTAGTTGGTCTGGGTTTTGTTTGTTTTAAAAATTTTCAAATAACTGGTCACAATCAGGAACCTGAGTGCTTTGTCTCATTCCAGCAGCATGGTCAGTTACCAAATTGTGTATCCTCTCCCTGAAGGCCAGTGTCTTCTGCAGCAGTGCCCAAACACGGCCCCTCTGGGAGGACAACTCCCCAGAAACACTTCTGCAAGGAACCCACGATGCAGAGGAATATAGATACCATCTCTAGGCACCCCAAATTCATAGCCCCAAGGCACAGCCTACCCAAATTCTTAAAAAACTTAAATAATTTTTCAAGACAACTCAGAAGATATGGGGACAAATAACAGACAAAAGGCAAAACAGATTAGCAGATTTTTGTCACAGACAAAGAATGAAGAGTGGCTATAAAAAGGGCACTGCTTGCACACAATATTTTTTAAAGTATTTATAGGAAACAATTGCTAGAAACCCACAACAGGCACACCTCTATCCAGGAAGGAGCTGGAGACTATAAAAGACCAGAGCCCCACACCCAAAACCCCAAAGTGCATGACTAGAGAATGAACACCACTCCTTCCTTGCTGCTGCCAAGACCAGATGCAGAAAGCAGTTTGTGCCAGCCCACACTGGCTCTAACACACAGGTTCACAGGGACACAAGACAAACATTTCCTGCAGCTCGCTTCTTGGCCATTAACAAGAAGACGTTTCTTGAAAACTGAATGAAAACTGACAGAAGTATTGGGATTTGGGAAGCCTGTTGGGTCTTCACACTACTTTATTTTCCTATACATTCTATGTAACATATATACTTTTATTACTTTTATTAAAACAACATTTCACAGGAAAACTTACACAAGTTCAGGTAAGTTCAGGACCTCCTCAGGTCCACTTTTGGCAGTGGTCCCTTGGCAGCACACTAACACTACCCAGCAACACTACAGCTCAATTACCAGTAACGCACAAAAGCCAATGGGACTGTCTACTCAGACTCCTATTTAATATATAAAATATTATTTATAGATGTCAGGAAAAAATGTTTATTTTGGGAAAAGCAGTACTTCATGAAATTATTTAGTCAGGGAAAACTAAACTAAACATAAAATTAGAACATAGCTAGAAATAAATTAACAGCTTTGAATTTAACTGTCCAAAAATGTATAAGAGAGGAAAAAAAAAAGGGATTAATTATCTTGTTTCCCCTGTAATTTATTATTTCTAAAAATCAACAATTTAATATCATTATCTTGTTATTAGGTCCATTTTCTTTAGAGTAGTAGATTCCATACCCAAATATGGTATGTATTTTTAATCCTTCATTGTTCTTTCTTTAAAAGAATAAGAATAATAACAATAACAATAATAACAGTAATAAGTACCTGATGAGAAAAGTGAGTTCAAGTAAGCCTCAGGATGCACAGGCAACCCATTATGCAGTCCACTTCACCCAGCATTAAACTCATTTTTGACCATGGGGGAGGAAAAGAGAATTAGTTATCTGAATAACCCTTATGGAAGGGGAAAATAATTGGATTGTAAAACACAGAAATAAGGTTTGTTATATAAACACTATATTTGTTACAAAAACAAATACAATGTTTATATACTTACCTGCACTTTATGCTGAGGCGCAGGAAGCCACAAAGTACCATTAAAGGGATTTGGATATTCAGAGAAGAATGCTGAATGTTTTGAAGAATCTCCCTGGTCTACAAGACAGGATGCTGGCACACTGGCTGCCTCATGTTGATTTTTCTTCACAATCCAGTATTTTAAAAGAAAACCATCTTACTTAGATTGAAGACTTTCTGAAGATTTTCTGTAACTCAGCTAAAATAGATATATCTCCACATCTGGAGCACTTAAGTGACTCAATATACTTTGAGGTCTAAGACAAATACACAAATACAATGGCAATATTCACAGACTGAGACTTTGTCAGATGTCAAGGTGCAGCACAAAGCTGCTGTACAGCTCTTCTGCAGAGCAGGCAGGGCAAAGAGTTTCTTGAGATGTAAGGTACAAAAGATGACACATTAATGGTGTGTACACCAGGAGCTCAAATAACTCAGGCCTGGAGATGCAGGAAACACAAAGCTTCCTGGGGAAGTAAGTACAGATTTTAGTCCCAGGGCTAAAGAACAGCAACGAGCAAGTACTGCATGTTTACTTGGTTTCACTTTGTACAGGAGAAGCTCAATTCATTAATTTCAAAAAATCAATCTTCCATCACCACATGCTCCTGCATTAAATCTAGGTCTAAGATGGTGGCCAATGAAGACAATAATGTAATTTGTTACTAGATATAATTTTGTTACTAGACATAAAAGGAAGCATAGATTCAGCACTGGGCTAAAAATTCCAGTCACACAATCTTAAAAGCCCATGGTACATCCACCCAAATCTTTAAACTGCTTTGTTATTGGTGTTTGTGCCATGGCTAGTGCTTTTCAGCTGGGAAAAGGCTTGTGGTAGCTGGCAGTAATTGAGGTGAAGAGATCCCTACTGACATAGCATGTAATTCCACAACAATTTCAATCATGAAACTGCATTACAGAAATGGATAAATTACAATAATAAAAGCAGGTGTGACAGTAGGAGAGAAACTGTAGGAAATATCTTCCCCCTATAAAAAAGAGTGCATCTAATAGCTTATTGGATTTATTTCTGCAAGTTTAATCATGTCAGAAAGTATTTACAGTGCAAGTACTTCTACCAAATAAACTGTAGAAGCTAAACAAAAAAGTTAAACTTACTGAGAAAGTGAATTATTCAACAAGAGTCAGAGTGGCAGATTTACCAACCTTGCAAAGTAGAACTGCATTATATATCTACATTGCTATATATTTTACACACAAAAAAAATCCAACAACAAAGAAAATCTGAAACAAATCAAAGATATAGTGAGTGCACTTCTAATAAGAACACTGCTTTGATGTGCATCTGTATTATGGAAACAAAGGATTGATCCCTGAACAAAAAGAAATTATCCTAAATGTCACCCAAGAACAAATTGCACAGACACCAGCTCATAATGCCCCCACTCCCAACTGCCTTGTCTGCATTTCACTGGACCAATCAGTCTAAAAGCAAAAAATACAATTAGTGTGGTATCTTCTCAGACTTTGAAATCACATCTCACAATCCTTCCAGTACAATTAAGAGCATACAGAGATGCAGTAATTTGCTGGAGTCCATTTCCTCCTACACTGTGCACAAAAAAATCTTGAAGGCAACTCCTAACAGTATTTAAATTAGAGAAGACATATGTAGAGGAAAAGCTGGAGAAAAGATGTCATGGGGGAATCTTTAAAAAAAACATAATACTGGTTAAGCTTCAAAATTATGATAAGCTCCCAAGGAAAAGGGACTATACCACTGCCTGAGAGATTTAAAAACCTGAACCAGAGGAGAAGTTTGGGAAGAAAAACCCAAGCCAAACCAAAACCCCCTTTATTAGCAGTTCTTGTTAAAACACCAGTAATTAAACTGTATATTACATAATCCAAGAACATGCAAAGTAGACAATTAGATAATAATATTTTCTACAAATGTCATTCTGATCTCGCATCCTTTTAGATAAACTTTAGCCCTTAGAAGCTGTCAACTGTTCCTTTATGTCAATTGCTCTCCATGTAAATCATCCCACCTTTAAAAAAAAATAAATTGCAGTCTCAGACCCTGAATTTTTCTTAAGTCTACAGCTGATTAGGGAGGAGAAAGAAAAATAAAAAAGGGAAAAAAAAACCCAGGAATCATCTATTGCTTAGCTGGATGAAGAGTCCTGCTTCCAGCAACAAAGCTAAAAAGGAAAGCTAGTTTGAATTCCTACAGTGAATCCCATTAAAGCTAAAACCTGAAGTCCACACATTCTAAAGAAGATAAAGGTCCAGGCTTCCCTTAGCCAGCTATTAATGTGAACAAGCTTCTGAAGTGAGAGGTTATGCAATCATTAAAATAAAATAGTCAAGACCTCCCAGCAAGAGCTAAAGCAGTGCCATATGGTAAGTAATGGGGGATATTTTTTTTTACATTATTATTTCCAATAACACTTAGAACCATTTGTTCAGATCTTAATGGAATTTATGATAGCTTTTGTCCTCCTCAGGAATCATTGTTTATTTTTATCTATCAGAAAGGCAACTGCTGTGAGAACATTATGTACTAGAGTCTTAATATTTTTTTCAGAAGGGAAGACAAACATCTTCCAAATTTTAGGTATTTCCTTACTCTCAGGCATGCTGTCAACAAAATAGGACAGAAATCTGCTGTGCTAGAGAAGTAGCACTCCTCACTCATCTCACCTGCAGTGCAACAGCAGTGACACCAAGAAAGAATCCCAATTCAGGTGACATTTGCAAGGCAAGTAAGAGAAAATACAATTACCAACCACCATTTGCAGTTAATGTACATCTTAAAAATATCAACACCATAGGCCCAAATTAGCACCATATTAGAGAGATCACAGAATCACACAACAGTAAAGTATCATTTGTTTATATGTTATGATCTTCCAAACTCAATATACAACCAACAAAGACAATTAAAAAAATCAAAATTAAACAGAAAAACAGAAAAAAAAAAATGTATAAGCTTGCTTCAAATTTTAAGAAAAACATAGCTTTTGTTTAAATTCTTTTTTTTAAAAAGCAATACAGCTGAGACAGCAGATTCAACTTGCATATTGCATTGATCTACAGCTTAGCCTCTAAAAACTGTATTTACAGAAAACATAGCTGGGACAGACATCACAGATGTTTGCCTCCTACACCTCAGTCAGCTTATTAAAATGAAACCTCAGTGCAAAATTCAAACCTAGTGTAATAACCACAGCTAATTTTTTTTTTTAAACTAATTAATCCCAAAGGTCTATCAAGGCATAGTAGAAGCTTGTAGAGGGTAAGGAAAAGCAAGAAGCTTTGAGCTTGTCTATGCTGCATACTCTTCATATAACAAAGTCCATTAGGAAAAAGAAAAAAGGAATGAAAGCCTATCAAGGAAAAAACCTCATACCCAAGAAAACAAGTTACATTAGCATTGCAAGTCTTCTATTTTTTAACTTTTTTTTTAAAGCTGTGTAATCTCAATACTGTTGCATCTAATTGTACAATAATTCCCACCTGATCAGTAAAGCAGATAAAAATATAACCTCCCTCCAAATTAAGGCAGAAACACCATTAAAATACCAAACTTCCCTTCACATTTGCCAGAAAGCAGATTCAAATGTTTGGCTTTCTTCCTGTGTGAATGCCTAACCCCAGAGGAAGAGCCCGCTGCCTGTGTTTCCCTCGCAGGACGGCGGAGCACCAGCACATGCACACAGCAGGTGGAACGTGCTGGGCAGCATCCCTGCCCACCACCACACCCTGAGTGCTGCTGGAAATGGAGGGGATGGGACAGATCGTGGATGGCTTCAGGCCCTTGAGGGGTGTAACTGGCCTGCCTTGTCTTTGGGAGCTCGCCCTGCCAAGGCACCCAAAATGTTGGTGTTTACGGCTTGATTGGAACTGATGGCTCCCCAAGGGGCAGAGCCACAACTCTTTACTTCCCCACTGTGCCCCAGGCACAGTGCTGCTGAGGGCTCACCAGGTGTGCAATGCCTGCTCATGACCTGGGAGACAAGAGTTCTGCATTTGACAAATGGGAGTCTGAAGGGCAGTGCCAGCTCTTCCAGCCAGGCTGGGCAGGAGCCATGCCCAGTGGGCGGCCCACAGGCTGCCTGCTCACATCAGCACCACACACACAACCTCCACAACCCCTCCAAACCCATTTACAAGCCACCTTCTAGAAAATTGTCTTCAGCTCCCTTTAATTTACGAACTGGAAAGTAACGAAGTAGTTTCTTGGTGTCACGGCTGGTTTATGGCACACCTGGCAGACATCATGCGCCGACACAAAGTGCAGGCTGCCACGAGCTATAGTACTGACACGTCTTGCTAAGGCTAAATTATGTCCCAGAGGCTGTATGATGGACAACTTCCCATCTATTATCATCAGAGCAGCAACAAACAGGAGAGAAAAAGCTCAGAACACAGCCAGCTCCTCTGAAAGAATGGAGAAAAACAGTGGTTGAATAAAAGGGTTAGATGGAGAAGACTACTGATTGGGTTTCAAACTGAATATTGATTATTTAGTGGAATAAAAGACTATAAATAAAATATAATTTACTACTCTGGCAATCATTAAGTTTACTAGTCAGAGGTGTATGTGAGAAAGCACAGAGCCCAAGAACCATTAACAGCAGTATTTTGATGAGCATTAAATTTTTACGAAAAAAAATTAGGTGAAAACTGCACAGATGTATTATTACATAGTAGAAGCAATAGAATGTATTATTGAAGCCATAAAAAAACCTAACAGTTGGAAGGAAGCAGTGATAAATACATTTAGCTAAAACTTACATTAACCTGTGAGGATCATTAGTCTTCAACAATTTATTTACTGTGGTAATTCTTCTAAGTGTTTATATTAGGTTTGTATGGCTGGGTTTTGGTAGCAGGAGTGGCTACAGGGCTGGCTTCTGTGAGAAGCTGCTAGAAGTTTCCTCCATGTCCAACAGAACAAATCCCAATTGGCTCTAAGATGGATGTGCTACCAGACAAGGCCACAGGCATGCAGAGATCCATGTGCAGCCCACAGAGGAGACCCATGCCAGTTCAGGTGGATGCAGCCTGAGGCTGTGACCCCGTGGGAGGCCTGTGCTGGAACAGGCTCCTGGCAGGGACCTGTAGAACCATGGAGAGCACAGCCCACACTGGAGCAGGTTTCCTGGTAGGACATGTGACCCCCATGGGGGACCCATGCTGGAGAAGCCTGTCCTTGAAGGACTGCACCCTGTAGAAGAGTGACCCACGTTGCAGCAGTTTGTGCAGAACTGCTGCCCGTGAGATGGAGCATGTTGGAGCAGTCCATGGGGAACTGTCTCCTCTGGGAGGGACCCCACGCTGGAGCAGGGGAAGGGCTCCTCTCCCCGAACAGCCTGAGAAACGTGTGATGAACTGACCACATCCCCCATTCCCATCTCCCTGCACCACTGGGGGAGACAGTAGAGCTGGGAAGGAGGGAACGTGGGGGGAAACTGTTCTTAAGGTCTGTTTTTACTTCTAATTATCCTGCTATGATTTTGTTAATAATAAATTCAATTAATATCTCTCATTCTAGCCTGTTTTGCCCACGACGGTATTTGGTGAGTGATCTCTGTCCTTATCTCAACCAATGAACCCTTTGTTATATTTTCTCTCCCCAGTCCAGCTGCAGAGGGGAGTGACAGAGAGGCTTTGGTGGGTGCCTGGCATCCAGCCAGGATCAACTCACTACAGTGTTCAAATAGAAGTTGAATGTCTTCATACTTTAAGAGTAAACACTTCGATCAGTTTCATCTGGCTACAAGAATAACAAAAAATAGAATATATGAGAATATATGCTTGCATTTGCCCAGTACTGAAATAAATTATTTCATCTGAGCAAGATAAAATTATCTTGACTCACCTGAAAACAGTGTTCCCAAAAAATCTTTCTCCATCCAGTAGTGTGAATTTAGAAGTACTTTCCTGTATTATAATTGAAACTGCGTATTGGAGAAATGCAGCTGGGGACAGCATAGATTTTTTTTTTGACCTCTCAGCTGATGGGGAGATTTCCTACAGTCTCAGAACATCTGAACTTGCCACACAGCATGGGATGCCTGAAGGAAAAGTGCCTCAAAATACTTGAGCCATTTGCATAGCAGCAGTGAATCACTGAAGCATCTCCATGTCAAATCCCTTAGAGGAGAGACTAAACAGTGGTGGCTTCAAGATTTTAGAAATACAACAGCAAGACAGCGATGAGACATTTTTAGTTTCCTTCCCATCCATTTGCCACTGACCTATTTCACCGTGCCACATGGGTTCAAAACCTTATTTCTTAAGGCAGGAATTTAGAAACTAATTTAAAAAAAAATAAAAAAAATCAAGAAACGAATATAAACAATCCTTTATACTGTAAATTCAAATTGATGTTTTATTTTATTTAGAGAAATGGGTCACATGCCTCACTGCCAATACAGGGGAACAGCCACTGACTTCCATGACACAAGTAATAACCTGTTAAATCTTCCAATATTTATCTGCAGGCTGTCTGAAAACTTTTGCAAACGTATTAGTAGCATGGTTCTGTTTCAGTTAAGGGCCAAAAGAGTAAGCATTGGTGGTAAATTCTTCTTGGTAAATTTTTTTTCTTTTTGGTAAATTAACGTCAATCTAATCTCCATTTAACATAACATTCCTTAAGAGCTGTGCCTGCTCAGAGTGATACAAATAGCAAAAAAATAACCCATACAGGCTCAGAAAATCTTGCATCTTAATTTAAAATAATGAAAAAAATTTGTAAGTATGAGCAAAGTCATGGCAAGGAAATGAAACTGCAATGGAATTGCCTTTAGCTAGAACATAATGAAACAACTGAGCAGCTGCAGGAATTCTCTTTTTAGCTACACCTACAGTGTAACAACTCACCCATTCTGATACTACTAACAGAAACAATACTGAATATTGACGCTGAGGCTAAAAATACCTTTCATTAACCTAGTCCATAACTGCACCATATGTGTAGTTGTTCTATGAATCAAGGCACTATACAAATTCAGGCTATTCGCAACAGAACACACTTTATGAATAGTTTCTAAGTCTAAGTTCTAAGTTTTTATTTCACAGTCTTTCTGTGGTGATAGCTTCCTCCTTCCCAAGCCCTAAAAACATTAGCTTCAGAATAATATGTAAAGAACAGATCCGAATGCAGAAATTGTAGGGAAAAAGCATTCTCTAACAGTAAGAAAACTGGCAGTGTACTTTACTTTTGCACATTTTCCAAACTGCAACTCCCAGACTAATCCCTTAAGATCTGAGCTCTACATCTTTGGGGGGTGGGAGGAGGAATTATAAGACAGCTTTTAATAAACATTAAAAATGTAAGCTAATTAACAACTAAGTTCTTTTTTAAAGTCTCCATAACTTTTTATTTTTTTTATTTCTGGAGCCAAGGAGAAAGGAAAGCTGGAGAACTGCAGCCAGCATTTTGATTTCTTACACACTACCATGCACATTATCGATTGTAAGGCACGAGACTGGCCAGCACACTGCAGCTATGCACCCAAACCAAATCTCTCCTGCTGTTCTAACAGACAGATTTCGGAAAGTACCAAAAATATTCTGAAGCCAACACTTAAACATCCAACACAAGCAAAAGGAGTTGCTATATTGATGTGGTTCCCTTCATCCTGATTTGAAACCATACTGAGATCCAATGATAACAAGAAACACAGAGGGCAGAGTTTGTCACTGCTGCAATTTTGACATCTGTTTCACAGCTCTTGGAAAGCCCATTTCCATTAATCTATGAGAGAGGACAGAAGATAAAATCCCCAGGCTGCAGAGGGCATTAGGAGACTTTCCTAGCTGACTGTACATTAAGAGAGAACTGTAACAGCCAAATTATGTTACTGTGAATAGACGGAAGATGCTGTAATTCTATTCCTTCTTTTGTCTTAATGGAGTTATTTATATTGCAATCTTGAGGGCAGACCACTTACCAAAGATGTTGCCAGCCACCTGCCTGACACACAAAAAGAGCAGACTAAGAACAGAAGGTGACATCCTGGTCCCATTCAGCAGAGGCTGGTCTGTGCTTTCCTGACTTAGCTGGCAAATTATCATTTTTAACAGTTTACACGTATTGCCCCTGCAGCACACTAACACTTTAGCAAATTCTACCAAACAACCCAGAGATTAATTATCAAATCTAGGTAAAGTAAGGGAAATGACTGAAAGCCTCATCACAGAAAGAGTTTTAAATTGCTTAAAAGCTTACCTTTTGTAGTATTTATGCCTTTTAAAAATAAGAACAAAAATGTGTCTGCCATTCAATATTATTAAAACATAAACATAAATAGTTTCAAAGTTGAACATTTCCCTAAGATTAGTATCCTAAATCAAAGAGGGATAGAATGCTGGTCATATACAATTTCCACAGAAAATGATGTACACTTAGCACACACGTTAGGAACTGGGCTCCTTTAATTTAAGAGATTAATTTCAAGCACCTGGCCTTGAAAGCATGAATCTCTGTTTCTACTAAAAAATACCAAACTGGCTTCCCTCATACACAAGCAAAAGCAATACTAAAAGCAAATAAAGGGTCTGACAACAAAAGAAGCTGCAGAGAAGAAAAAATGAAACCAGGAGGAACAGATGGAAACTGTTGGAAAAAACTAAATCAAACCATTCATCATATATATGTAACATGTTTTCTAGTTTCTTGCAGGATACTAACACTCTGTACTCACCATACTTGCCACTGAGGAATAAAAACAAATATGTCACTAAAGAGCATCTAACCCCCCCCCCCCCCCCCCGCCATGTACCCTCAAGTTACTAAGCCTAAATACTAAGTTTACAGAAATGGATGTTAGGAAAGTACCTTCAAGCTTAAAGAACAGTTTGTGATATTAAATTATGTTATTACTCAGTTTGCAACTCTAAGTACAGAAATACAGAGGCTGTCATTTGAAAGAGAAAAAAATAACTGGAACAAGCTCCTCTGAATTAACCTAATAATCAAAAAACACAATGTTATTGATCCATATAGTGGGAACCATGTGGGTTGAAAGATATTTGGGGGCTTACTTTGAAGTCTAAAATAAAGTAAGTCTGGTCTCAGCACAAGTCAAAAGCCTAAGTCCACACATGACCAAAACTCATCTCATTTAATCTGGACCAGCTGACTTCCTGGTAGGACATGTGAGAAGAAACTGTGTTTCTCTGAACAAGATTGGCAGTAGGAAAATCAAAGCACTGGCAACTTCACAGCACAGCAAAAGGCTGGAGAGGTCTCCATTTGTGCTGGTTTAAGGAACAGAGAACAACCACCCCATTGCCTGCAGGATGCTCATTATCTAGCATCGTAATTAACACCATTTCAGTTAAACTGCATATGGAAAAGCAGCAGGAATGAAGAGTAAATACCAAAACTCCTGTCAAATGGAAAATTATTTTCAACCAGCTATGAAAACTTGTCAACTTGTCATTATCTCTGTGACTGTACTTACTGGGCTTTGACTCCCTCTTAACAGTCCTCCATTCGGTCTCAGACAGATGATAAACAACAAGACTTCAAATTTGTTCAGCTTTCCCACTCAAGATGAAGCAGGAGATATTGATGTTTCCACAGGTTTATAGAAATCCTTACTTTTCAAACAGGATTTAAACGTAACCCTACAAAATACTTCCCATTCAAGGGGAACATGAAAGGTTTGGGGAATCACACACCCTTTAATTTGCAACCTTCTTTTTATGTAGTAAAATCCTCAGAGTACATTTCCATAAGAAAGAAGGAAACCAAGATAATAGTTCAGTTTACCACACACTTTGTGGTTTAACCACGAAAAATAAAATGTAGTTGGCTCATGGGAGAATGTCTGTATGCAGCAGGGCCACACTTGAACCAAAACTATACCTAAGACTGCTTTAGCTATGACCAAGAAGAAACAGAAGACTCTGCTTAATGTATTACACAGTACATTCAGCATTCTACTTCTGATGTCTGACAGAGGTTTCCACTAGTTGGCATCTACTAAAATGTATATATGTATGTTGAATTATGTTATATACAGCCCTGAAGCTACAGGCATACTTCATTGCTTATCAGTAAAATACACCTTTAGAGATGATGTAAAGTTAAATCCTACACTTCCATCTCCTAGTACAAACGTATTCCTCCTTTGTTTTCGATTTTACCATACTAGAAAATGGTAAATCTTAGTTCATTCATTTCTATTCCTCTATTTTACTCTGACAAAGAAGGAAAAAGTTCTTGATCCATCAATAACAGTGAGTTCAACCAGAGAACTAAAGGATAATAGACAAAAAATACAAGCAATGTTTTATTTTTGTATTTTTCCTCCAACATCACACTATTGCTGAAACTGTATACAGAAAACAGAGGAGAGATTAAACTCAAAAAAACCTTGAAATGAAAAGATAGCCAGAGCCAAATCAACACTTGGTTTATTTCAACCCAAAAGAAAAACAAACTTCAACACAAGGAAGAGTAAACACTGGGAAGGGTGACCATTTGCAGGCAAAAATGGTCAGACATCTGGACAGATTTGCTGGAGCAAGGGAGCTCTCCAGACAAACACTTCTTCAGCAAACATCTCTCTCACAAGACACTTTCCCCTACAAACACACAATTAATTTACAACCTTCCACATGCCTGCAGCATGCCACTGGCCACTCATATATCCTTATGATGTTACCAAAAGTTAGCCCGCAATAGAAGCCTCCAAGGTTTGCATAAGCACTGAGCACATCCCTGAGAAAAAGGAGAATATTCTCAGAATATCTCAGAAGAACATCTCAGAAGAATATCCTCATGCTCAAACCATGGGTCCACATTGGGTCAGCCAGGCACAGACATGAAGATTTTCTTTCCCATCACAAAGTGCTCAGCCAAGGGGAAGTATGACCAGTATTTAAAATAAAACAGTACTGCCCCTTTAGCACTGAAATTAATATTACTTACAAACCCTAATAGCAAAAATGAAGTTGAAATGCAGCAAATTTGAAAAAGGGGTTATTTGAGGAGAGGGAGAGAAGGAGGAAGCCTATTTAAAGTCACCAGGTAGAATGCTAAACTAATTTACAGAAAGAAGACAGGCATTTCTGCAAACAGAAATTAAGTTAAAATTATTCTTCCTCAATCATAAAAACATGTAGAAAACATAAATTCAGCAAGTAGGCTGAATCTGGATCCCTTTCCTCCTGTCCTATGGGAAACAGTTCCTAGCTGCAAATTGCTCACTCTTAAAAATTACAACAACCTTGTCAAATTTAAAGAATAAGCTATGCAGAGTCCTCCACCAGATGACTCCTGAAGTCCAATTACAGAGCACTCCTGTTTTCAGAAGACAGAATGGGGAAAAATACTTAATTATTATTATTAATACTTAATACTTCAGCCCTCTCAGTGTGCGACATACCATAATATATGAATGGTCTATCCAACCACTAAAAATTCTATTGATTTTGAAACTGAAAACTAATGGGGACCTGTTCCTGAAATATTTCAGAACTAAACAAGTATGTACAAAAGAAGCTAACCCCACAAATCAGATTGGAAATTACAAGAACCACAAATTCAGCTGGCTGCTTATGTTTAACAGCATTGATTGTTCTGGGTAAAAAAAATGCAGGTGAATAGCTTTGGGAAAGGCCTCTGAAAATATTTCTAACACATGGAAGCCAAAAAAATATAAAGAAATGCAAACCAAATCTCATCTTTAGAAAAGGCATATTCTGCTGCAGATTCAGAGGCCAGGTACATACTAAGGTTTTGGAATCCTTCTCTTTAAGAGACTCAAACCCAATATAATGTTATAATAACCAGAGTAGCAAAAATTCTTAAATCTGCTGCATATTTTAATGGTTAATATCTACCTTTGCCTCTAGACAGGACATTGCAATTTCTTGCTATCTGAAAGCTGTATGTCTGTTTCAAACAACTTATTCACCCTCTGGCTGTCAAGACTGCTGTTTTACAAAATTAAATACAGCCTCCACAAAATACAGCCTCTAGTAGCTACCCATTCAGCTTTCTAAAGAGACATAAGTGGGTTAGAATTTGTTCTTGCTACATGGGAACTTTAGAACCTACCCAATTCTCTTATGATAAAGACTCAGATACGGGAAGCCCTAAAGTTGGAGCTTTATAGTATCTCCATTTCAAGTTCATCCCCAACTGATTCCCAGGGGGAAGAACCATAACTTAATTCATAGCGGTAAAAAACCCGGCCTAATTGCTCTTTTCCTGCAACAGTGACACAGTGACTTCTCAGACAAAACATAAAGGAGCTTTCAACTGCAAAGTAAGGAAAGACTATCCAATTTCTCTCTTAAAGCATGCCAGAATCCCCATGTGATTATGCCAAGATCTCAAAGCCAGCTCTGATAATTAATATTTCTAGGGACTGAAAGACATTTAAATTAAATCTCCATGGAGCAGGACTAACACAGAGGATGCAAACGCTTCATTTCTATCCTACTGGCTTTGGGGCAGGGAATTCTTCATGGAGCAGCAGACTTCAAGCCCACTGTCTCATTCATAACATAAAACTCTGGAAACAAATATACAATTTGCAAGCACTCCCCCAAGGTAAAACTAAAACATGCATTACATTTTATGTCCCACCACTGCTTGATAAACAGCACAGTCATTTCACAAATGTTATAAAATTTGAAGTCCTTCACACATATCTGAAGTCCAGTATTTACATGGCAGCTTTGTACCAACTGCACAAGAAACATTGTTTTAAAATGATAGTTTTGTATTGGTTACCTGATGGTTAATTGTGCCGTGGAAATAAACCAACTGACAGTCTTTTCAGAATGCAAACAAAATATGAATAAACCAGAAATTTTGCCTACTATAGGCACATTATGGCAGACAGAGATAAAACCCATGGGGCTCCAGCCTGCCACAGCCCCAGATGATATCAGTGTTCAACTTCAGAGCACACATGAGTGGCTTTGAAAGGAGACACTGTGATGTGAGCTGGCAGATTAGAAAGGAAAATTCAAGCCCTTAAAAGGGATTGCATGGTTGAGATAAATGAGCACAGGTGTCACAGGTTTAGCTGTGGAATTAGCATTAGAATTTGGGACTTTCAAGAATTTAGAATGTTTAAAATCTGTAAATAAATTAATTCAGTGAAGGAAAACAATCTGTCAAAAAAGAACTTAATTATCTGGCAGTTATGTTTCTTCACTGAAGAAGCAAAGATTAGAGCTAGACAAAACACACACAGACACTCCCTTCCAAAGGATCAACGTGCCCACAGAGACCAGGGCTAACCCTGAAGCTTTTCAGCTTTCAGCATACAGCAACTCTGTTCTGACTTTAGTTTAGCTAGAAAAGGAACAACTTCTGCATTACAGCATCCAGCAACAGGCTAAAGCAATCTTAAAAAGAGAAGCTCCACTTCTTTGTGGTGAAAAAAGCAGTTTCCAGCAATTTTGTTAACCAATACAAAACTAATATTTTAAACATTTAAATGCTAAGGCATGCAGATGTGATTTGTTGTTTCCTAAAAATAACACCTCTCAAATTCCCAGGGAAAAAAGACCATTCAATCATATGCTTGAAGCCTACTGAATCATTTGCCTTCTTCAAAGGGGACAAGAAAATAACTCAGTCAAATCTTTCACACACTTAAACACTGTAACAGAGAGTTTAAAGATTTGGTTCCTGTATCTTGATTTCACAGTGCTGCCGCAGCAAGTTACTTAAATTGAATAATAAGCACAGCAGGTCCTCTCTGACTTCTGCACACAATCCAGACTGGCATTGTTCTTGCTGGCAATCTGAGTTGCACTCCTTTCAGGGAGATTTTGGGACTATAATTAAATTATTTATAGAATTTTTAGTTTCAGATCACTAATCACATCACATTTATGGTAAAGAAGAACAGCAGATGCACATTTGTGAAAAAAAAAAGTTAATTTGCATGATTAGGCATCAATTCCTAAATCAAAATTACAGTAAAATATCTATTTCTTAGTTGGGATTAGTTTAAGAAACATTAAAACATTAATTAAACATGGTTGGTCTCACTTCCTAGCACATTTACATTTCAAGGTAATGCATCTATTTTCTAACTATGCATCCATGTTAACTTTCTATATCAACCATTTAATAAGCAATGGTAATACAGAAACAGAGATGGGGGGGGGGCAGAGACACTATATCTGCTTAGAATCCCTACAACATTTTTGGCCTCTTGGTGTATTTGCATGTATCCTTTAGTTCTCAATATCCTGCAGTGTATAAATGACCCAAACTCCCAAACCATTCTCCATTATTTAAAAAATATACACATTTATACACAAGAAGGAATATGTAGGGATTGTCACTGTTACTGGAAAGATCATGCAATTTTTCAAAAGGTAAGAATCAGCACAGCATCACATGGTGAAATTACCCTATGCAAAAGAGCGTTTTTCTCACAGCAATAGAGAAAAGAGAAACAAAATATACATAATCAAGAGGACTATAGAGGGTCACTTGAAATGGAAAACATTGGAAGCAAATTGACAGGATTTCAGATGCAACAAGAAGCTTCTGAAAATATATTCAATTCAAAACTGGAATATTTTAACTATCCAGAGCAAGGCAGAAAGAAGAACAGTCATCAGAAAGCTGAAGATTCTTTCTATAGGGCTTTCTAAACAGCAGTCAGAACGAGGTAAGGCAGTCCAGCTAAAATAGAAAACAAGCGGTGTTCATGAGTAACAGAATATTTTCTTTAAAGCATGAAAATCTATGATGAATACATCAATAATATTTCAAGGGCAATACAATTAAAGCTGGAATTACATACTAACAGTCAAAGAGCAAACTTAATTTCATCAAAATGACAGAAGAGCAGCCTCACAAAGAAAATGCTTATATAGCTTTGTTAGCAGATACAGCTGAAAGGATAAACAGAAACCAGAATTAACAATATTAACACCTGCTTGCAATTAATTTCTTTAATTAGAGCAACATTCCTCCCCTCCCTAGACAAAGTTAAAACAGGAAAAAGAACTGAGAGCTTTGCCAAAGCAAATACTTTAATTGTGTTAAATCTAAAGGCTTTCTGCTGCCTTTCTATCTGCCTCATTGGAATTTCAGTGCCCATCACTGAACAATTCCTAGTTAAACAATAATGGAACTACTGCCAATAGTGGACTCTGACTGTTCATGCACCACTTAAATATAGCTACTTCCAGGCAGAAACACAAGATGTGCTGCTGTACCTTGTCCCCAACACAGCTGCCACTGCTGCAAACATCTAACGAAAACAAGATGGAGAATCCACCCCAGAGAAGAGCACTGGGCAGGGACACTGCTAAAATGCCCATTTTCCATATAATACCCCATGCCACACTGTACTCGTGCTCTGATCAGCTGGCTTTCTCTTATCTTTAGATACAAGAAATGGCAAAAAGCCAACCAGTTGGTTATTACGTGTTTAAAAAACATTTACGTTTAGGAAACAAACAGAAGTGAGCATCTGAGACATCAGTGAAGTCACAGGTGGTGACTACAAATAGGTAACAGCAAGCAGTAACAGAGAAATCATAGAATATCATCACCTTCTGTCTATTTACTTTTATATCCAGTCTTTCCAAGCATGAGACAATGTAGAGACTTCGTTGCAATTTCAGTAATGACTGGAAACAGCTTTAAAATGATGACGGAAGAGATTAAAAATGCACAAGACTTCAAACCTGAGAAAATTATCTGGGCACGGGGCAGTTTTGAAAATACTGATATTTTATAGGTTTTATCTGACGGGTGCCTCATTAGGCTTCAAATCAAGATATGCAGACATGTACAAAAATAAATCTTTTCTATTTAAGTGAACCAAAACTGCCAAGGTAAAAGTATTTTCTCAATCACTGTTCTGGATAAGCTTTAGATAAAATTCATAAAAATTATGGTGTAGAATGTCACCTGTTGAGTATCGTAAACTGAACACTCTGAACACTAATCTTCTGTGAAATACAATCTTTCAGGAGTTTTTTCCATTCATTGGAAATGAAGGGGAACTGAAACAGTAACACCACAAATGCATGAGCACTTGACTGTGGTTTCAAATTGCAATATTGCTTCCTCCTTGAATATCTGTCTTGAGAAAAAGGGCAGTATGGAATTCAGGGGGGGGGGGGGGTGTGATAGATTTTTTTTCCACTTAATCTATTGTTTAAGGCATCATCAGACTTGATATACACAACTCAGGGGTTAGTCCTCAATTTTCATTTAACCTCTGGCTTTTACTTACCTTTCAAGTGTGCAATTCCTGCAATTACTAAGATGCCTATATAATCAAGTGCAGTATATTCTGGAAGACACCTTTTCTAAAAGAAAACACTTCCTTTTATTCAGTAGCAATGTAATTCCCAATATAAATCCAGTTTTCTTTTCAGTGTATGCTAACAATGCTCCCCAACACACAGAGCAGAAAAACTGTTAAAAAAAGTTTCATGTTTCCAGTTTCTTTCCCCCTTCACACATTGCTTAGGCAAGGAAAACCCAGACTGTGAAACACAGCTGATGACTGCACTGTGTTCCTACCAAAGTGTAATTATAGGACATGCAATACTCAAATCACCCCCAGCATTCTATGCAAAAGAGTTGAGGCCTAAAAAACCCTAAGGCTGTATACAGCTCCTCCTGCAATCAGGAGGCCAGGGCTGAAGTGTAGTCATTACTGAGTTTTAGAAAGCCTATCCTATTTCCACAGCTGACTGGGAAAGATGGCCCCTTGCTCTCCCTTAAAGTCCAAATCAAACATCATGGGCAATGTACATCATTTATGGGCATGCAGCTGTGCAGCACAAGCACTAAAACCATATTTCACACTGAAAATTCAACTTGATTTGGATGTCCTTATAAAACATATAATTTTGTTTAAGAACAAAATAAAGTAAACAAAAAATAATTACTACGTTTTAGCATTCTAGTCAACTCTGAAAACTCGTCACTGTGTGCTCACAGACCATCAGTGTAGCCTAGGCCTTATAAAATGGAAGTGTCAAATATGCAAGGATGTCTGCTGCTCACACACCAGCAGTTTTGTACTGCTCCAGCACGTGCCCTTCTGCCTGGGAAATACAGGCACTCCAAAACAATCCCACAGACAAACTTACTTTCCTGTACCAGAAGCAAACCAAAATCTAATACAGAGGTTTATAAACAAGAAATTATTAATTTTTTTTTAAGGCTAATACTATCTTCCCTTAAAAAAGAGTCCCATCTAAAGACAGTTGTAATTCTTGCCTATGTCTTACATGTTTACAGGTATTCTTCAGTTCTGTAAAACTCTTCCAATACAGCACAGTGCAGATGTTCCCATGCACTTCCTCTGAGCAGCTGCTGCTGTCAGAGACATTGTCTTTGCCAACTGTGGGACTTCTCAAATTCTCTGTTACGTGCTAAAACAACACTTGAAGACAACTATGTATGGTACTTTTTGGAAAGAAATGAAACTTAGTGAAGGTTTATCCTGCATTTTTTTTATTTCACCAAGTAATCAAGTTGTTTGGCTTTCTAAAAGTCAGTCTCATTTAGTATCTTAGCATTATATACATATAGCAAATACTCATTAGAAAATGACAGGCAGGAATGAACCCTTAGTCTGAAGGCAGGGAGGGAGGCACGAGACCAATTGGTCAGCTACCTTTTAAATACATTTTCACAGAGAAGATATTTGAGATAGTAAAAAAATCTGTCCTTTGCTGAAACCCAGGTAATTGAAAAGGTAGAAAGGATTTTTTCTACAGCTCAAGGTTGTAGCTATTATCAAAACAACTGTAAATTAATCTTCAAGTAGAGACACTGCTGAACTTCACTCTAAAAGAAAATAGCAAGTCAAATATATAATTTAACGCCAACTTAATCTTCAAAGGAAGACCAAAGTTGCTGATCTTGTCTTGGATACATCCCAGCCAAGTGAGCCCACCACATGCTGTTCACCTTGCAGGTCCCAGAGGCACTTTCTCAGTGTGTGTCCTTCACTTCTTAACAGTCAGCACAGAAGAAAGTATTTTCAGCCAGAACTGGTAAGAATGAAGAACTCCTGTATGAGCCAGGAACTAAGGGCAAAACCCCAAAAGGATACCTTGCTTGACTGCAAACAGTCAAACAGATACTTTTTTAATATGTTTTTTAATTTTTTTAATCTTTTTCTCTCTCTCTCTCTTTTTTTTTTTTTTTTTTTTTTTTTTTTTTTTTTTTCTCTCTCTCTCTCTTTTTTTTTTTTTTTTTTTTTTTTTTTTTAATGAACAATAGAAGTCAAGAAGAGCCATTGTACAGTGCAGAGAGATGTAAAGGAATTAGCAAAGTAAGTCTTTGGCTGTTATCAATTATTTAATTTACATGCTCCTGGCAGGGTTGTTATCAGTTCTTTTTACAGGTTCCTAGCAGGAATCTATGTCCCAAGAGCTTCTATGTTCACACAGAACCCTTAATTTTCTTTACCAAAAGGTTTTAGTTGTGAGAGGTTTTATATAGATGCACATAAATATATGTAAACATATGTACAAATACACAAGAAAAGAAAACCAAAAAACAAACAAACCCATAACTAAAACAAAATCTATTCCAAATCTTACAGCGTTATTTTATTTTCCAGGAAGCAATTTTACTACAAGAACTAGATTACCTTTTTCTTTGGTCTAAACAGGTAGAAAACTTCTCCACTTCTTTTCTTGCAGGCTTCTGAAAAATTCCACACCCTTAAATAATTACCAAACCTCAGATCTAACTTAAGAGCTGCCTTGATACACCGTCTTGGAGAATTAAAAGACAAATTTCCTTAAATGTGATTCTACTAAATTGCCTGAGAACGGTATTGGAACAAGAAAATTAGGGATGCTGCAGCTTCTACTACAGTCTGCAGTTCCAGTGAATAAAACGATTATTTCCCCACCCACTGTAGGTCTTCTGGCACGTTTTAAGGGCTTTCCATTCTCTCACAAATATTACTTGTTGACATGGAGATGCTTTGCTTGAAAGATGCCAACTGACATTTTTAATTCTACCTTCCAGCATCAAGATATTCTCTTAAAAAAATTAAAATCTTTAGTATCAGGGAAATAAAATAACTTCCATTAAGGAGAAGATATATTATCTTAAAAATAAAGTCTGTTCCCAAAAGTCAGGCACAGTATTTGCAAATTATTTAATATTCAAATAGTTTTCAGCTTTCTTTGTTCATATAACCAATTCTTTTGTTTTGTTTTTTTAATTTCATATTTCTGATTAACAGAGAGCCAAGGACATTTCTTACTGCTGTCTGAGCTTGAAAACACGTAAGATACCCATTATTAATATATTATACTAATAAACACAACACATAAAGTGTTGTTCATCACAACAACCTTCACTTGCAAGTAATTTCTGATTCTCCATTGTTTACTAGGTCAATGTACCACCATGGAGATGACAATGATCCCTTTTAATCAAAGGAATGAAGCTAATGGAAATAATTCATGCCAACTACCAATATACTAGCTATTTATTTAAAGCACAAAGGCATGTGCCTGGACATAGCTGCTATATATTATCAGAAGGAAACTCTGACTTTTTCCTCCCATCTATTTTAAATTCCATTAAGAAAATACGTTCACCCCAAGTTTAGTTATGGCACCAAAAAATGCCATCATGACCAATGCCATCAGTTCTGGATAATAACTTCAGTTTGCTATGATAAGAAAGCTTACTTGTGGCAAAACAATAAAACCTGACCAGAAGGGATAAACAGAAGACAAAAGAGAAGAAAAGGATACAAGAAAAACTTAGATAGTGAAAGAAGACCACCAGACCCAAACCCAAGATAGACAGGTAGTGCCACTTGGCAGTGGCATAAAACTGGTTTTTCAAACCAAGTCCTGGGTTTCTCTCCAAAAAATAAGTAAATACTGTCAAATCTTACTTGAAAGATGCCACAGATCTTTACACAGATCAAACAGGTTCCTGGGTAAAATTTATTTTCCAGGTAGATATCACCAACTCTCTAGAAGACATCAATAATAAAGTTTTATCAGTACATACTTGCCCTATTATTTTCTATCAGATACAAGGAAAAAAGAACTCCAGTTACTTGAGGAAAGAGAACTGCAGCAAGCAATAGGAAGTCAATAGGACTATTTAGAAATCAGATGCAATATCCTCTTTCAACAAGTGCCTTGTTGAACACTAAGAGTCTTGCAAGAGCAAGTTTCATGTTCTGAATTACTTCAAGAAGACTTATTCTCACATGGGCCCTGGTTAGAAGATTTATCATAGGAATTAACTGTGAGATAACAACCAGCTTAGATGCTTTAGTCCCATTGCAAATACAAATGTTTTACAGCCAGCAATGCACTTGAGTATACAGTTTACATGCACTGCTGAACTGAAGCTTCACACTTAATTATATATTGCTGCACCCCTGCCAAAGCATTTTCATCATGAATTATCCCACCTCCCATTTGACAGTTACCTGTAACAGTTTATTTTCAGTATACCTACATCAAAGATATTTTACATCAATGAACACCAGGATTAAAACCTTAATGTAAGAACTGACGATGGCTCAAGCAAGTCAGTGCATTCTCATGAAATTTACCTGGGATAAAATATAATTTTTATCGCATCAGTAAGACAAGTGACAGAGCTACAGCCACATTTGAGAGCAATGTGCTGACTTAGCTCATAACATTGCCCCCAGTTTTGATTAGCACAGCATGACCAGTGTGAAGGAACTTCTGGTAGAGATGATGACATGGCCAGCAAGGGGAGCACAGCAAGCACTCATGACCATTTCAGCAGCCTTCTGCAAAACACTTTCTAGAAGCAGACAACAGGGATAGAGAGCTCTTCTGACCTACAAACTAAAACCCTCATATGGCCAAGAGCCCAGACTAACAAAACCAAGAGAAGGAAGTGCACCAGACAGGGTCCCACAAGTGGGAACTCCAGGTCCCACCACTCCCTGGCAGGACACAACTGGGCTGACTCCAGGAACCCATCAGTGACAGCACAGCTGCCCCTTCCTGCCCTGCCAGCCCCTCAGGGTGCCACCTGGTCTGCCAGGTAACCCTGGCCAGAAGAGGCCAGCCACCAATCCCACTGGGCAATACTGAGCTCAAGCACATTCCCACTCCTTCAATAGAAAGAAAACCTTTTCCAGAAAGAGACCCTGTCTTTCAGTTAGGACATGTCAAATCAGTCAGATTTCAGTCTCCTCATAGAAACCGAGAAGGTTCTTCATTTGCATGAGGAAAGAAATGCAAAAACACATGGTTAGAGAAGATTTACATACAGCTGGATACACTGAATAATGGGCAGAGTATCAATTACAAAGATGGTAATTACCAGGAAATGTCTTCCATGAAATGCAGATCTTAAGACTCCTACTGACTAATTCTCTTTTCAGCTTTTAATTCACAAGAAAGCAGTGTATATGCATTCCATACTCCTTAAAAAGAAAAAAACCTACACATTTTCACAGCCTGTTCTAAGAATTACAACTCATGCACCATGGTTTATTTGTAATCTCAAACTGTAATCCAGGACATACATTCATCATAAAACACACATCTCCAAAAGATATAAAGAAAATTACAAAATGCACTTGGAAATCCAAAGACACAACGCAGAAATACAGAAATCTTACCAATTTGTGGATAACCATCACACAGATCCAAGAGAACAAGGAGTATTTGCTTGTCTGTAAAACAGGTAGGAAAGGGAGGAAAGTAGGAATATGCAGCAAATGCTGAAATGAAAACATGACGTAAAATAATACAGGGCTTTGAAATCAATGTTGACAGTTATGATGCCACCCTGGAATCTTCACTGATCCTGCTCTAGAACAAACTGTAATTGTGCACTTCTCATCACTGAAAAAGAACTGTGAAACAGAAGGGGTCAAGTAAGAGGAGATGAAACCAAGGACAGGATGTGTGTGTTGTGGATGGAGGAAGGTTGGGCTGAGCATAGGCAGGAGGCAAGTAAGGCAGGTTATGACAGAGTGATACAGAACAAAGGGGAACAGGGAAAAGGAGATAAACATCAGACAGTCTTGGTAAAGCAACAAGGATGGAAAACCATCAAAATCATTGGAAGAAATATAAAAAGGAATATATCTTTCAGCTCAAAGCTGCTTTTACCTTTGTACTAACAACATGTCAAAACCCACTAAACTAACTTCTTACTTTAAAAATACTATATTCCAATATGTTTGTTACACATAAGACCTTAAGAACAAAGTTTTCATTCAAGACCACATACAGACAACAACAAAAAAAAAAAGATTGGGAGCAGAATCTGCTACCTAACTGTAGCCTGCTCTTCTACCAAAGCCCAGAGGCCTAGCCTTCACTTGTGGTGCTTCCTGAAGCTCACAGATACCCAAGGACAAGTGCCACGCTGCATTTGCATCAGTTATCCAGCAGCCCAGTACCAGAGCAGGCCCTGAGCTGACGTGGGCCAGCAGGGGCAGGAGGACACCGGGGCCGTGGCCAGGGCCTTGGGACACGCACCCCTTCCTTGGTGCAGGGATCACCCCTGCCAGCACCTTCCCTGGAGCACAAACACCTGGCAGCAGCCACAGCATCAGCACCATTCCTCACTTGAAAAACCACCCTTACAGTCAGTATGAGTATGCCTGCTTTTTCCCTGCATTAACAAATACACTGGTATTTCCATTTTGAGATAATCAACACAAAAGCAGAGACAAAAGAACCACCAAAGTGCTACCTTGAGTTCTCTCCTCCTTTTCTACCCACAATCATACATAATTTCTCTGCTGCTGAACTGCTAATTTATATTCAAAAATTAAAACAGGCAGTAAGGAGAAAAACAAAAGCAACAAAAACAACCCCACACCACATATGTGAAAATATGAGAGCAGTTGTACAAAATAAGTTCAGGTTCTCATATAGTAATATAAAACCTCATTGTTTGGATTGCATGAACTGTGACTCAAATACTTGTTACAAAAATAATTCTTTACTATAATATTCTTTAAAGAAATGTGACTTAATGTTGAGAGCTTACTTTTCCCAAAATATTCATTTCCAGCCCAATTTAACTTGGCACTGTCCCCTTCACTTACATACCCATTTTTGCTGAGGGGAAACTAGTTTCTAGATTTAGAATTTGCATCACTACTTATATATGGAATTTTAATGGTTTTTTTTGTTTCCCTTAGCTTTCAAAGGCAGTATTGGCTTCTTTTTCTCCATGAAACAACCAGTTGAATCTTTCCTACTTCTTATTCTTTTTATCACAGAATTGATCTCTAGGACCATCTCAGCCACAGGAATTCTTCCTGTACCTAATCCCACTAAAAAGTATAGAAAACCCTCCATAAAATTATAATTCCAATTTCTATGTCTGACACAGAGAGAGTAACTGTATATTGTGAATGCAGCATTCTAGACACTTATCCCAAGTGAATTATCCTAGAAGAAAGGAGGACATTTAGCTGCACGAAGTGTGATTGGGAAGCTTAAAACACAATTGCACTTCCAAACTCTTCACATGTTTTCAACCTCCACAGACTGACTGAATAAATGCAAAAGGATTTCTGCCAGCTAGGAATAGTCACAGCTCCAAGAAGGAAGCGCTACTGAGAGCTGTGCATTCACAGGGAGCATCAGGTGGGACAGTCACACAGCTCAGAGCAGAGGCACACGCAAAAGTTCTTGTTCACTTGTGATACTGGATTATACCTTGATGTCTATTTTACCATCTGAACTCTGAAATCTTGTGCCTATGATTTTTAACAAGAAATATTATAACACTAACCAGAAAAATATTCATGTATCTCAATTTCAGAATGCCTTTTCAGGAACTGTTCGCTCCAAATTCAAATAAATCAATCACTGATTACTATTTAAAAATGGAAACACTAGGATTTCAAAACACATGTATGAACAATTGCATAAAGTGGTTAATTACAATCCTTATTTTAAATGCAACAGTGAATAGGGCAGAGAATTTCATATTAAAGATCATCCTCAACAGATTTTACTGAGTTTGAAGATCCAATAGATTTAAGATTCTGCCTATAGCAGCAGTTGAAAATTTGCCAGCAACTAGAAATAAAAATTCTTTCTAATGAAATCTGAAACTGTTTTTTCCCTAATTACAAACAAAGCAAAATAATGCTATGAATTGTTAGGCAAAATATTCTGCCACTGGACTTATTAATATGAATTTTAACTCTGTTGATTTCAGCTATATATTTCATAAACTTAATTAATAAAAACAAAATGAGTCCTTCAAAGTTCCCCAAAATGAAGAGAAAAGAAAACAAACAGGAATAAAAAGAGATTTTAAAGATCCAAATTCCTAATAGCTGTGTTTCTACCTCCCAAACACACAGGAGGCTGAACTTCTAGAATAAGCAAACCAACCATTTGGAAATCAAAATTTCTTTTAGGATTATCTTCATGTTCTCAACTTTTTTTTCCAACCTGTATTTCACACTGGTTATTCCAACAGCATTCTTTGAAGAGGAGGAAGTGAGGGGAGACCCACACCAAATTAGTAGAGACTATAGTTTGCCCAATGAAAACTGCATATATAACATAGAGACAACTTTTTTCAAGCTAGAAAAACAGATGAGAACTAAAACTCCTAATATGAACCTAGGAATGAAGAGATTTAATTCATTTCAAATACTCAAAGACCTTCTTCAAGTCTTTAGATCACTTGCACCACTTTACAGCACAACACAGCTCACCAAGTACTTCAGAGATGTAATTACTGCTTGTAAAGCTCACTGACCACTGCCTAAAAGCTTCTTTTAGTCAAAGCAGGGAAGCACGGTCTGCTGTGTTCAGGATCAGCTACAATTTCCAAACTGTGGATCTTCCAATCTAATGCAATGTCCTTCCATAGGAAGGTCAGTAAGGAGGATAAAGAAACCACTGTGCACTTAACTGAAAAATGAACTATTGATAAACAGCACAAAAGCATAACTTTGGCCAGTCATTTCACATACACAGCCTCATCTACTGACAATTCCTAAATAATCCCCTCCACAGAGAGCTTGCATAGAAGTGAAAAAGTGTAGGATAGCAATGCCAACCATCTTTGCTGACCTAGCATGGTTTCTTTCCCATGCAGTACTACTTTCAATATCTGAAATGAGTGTATTTTTTCCAGGGACAAAGATGGTAATAAGTTTCTATTTCAGTTGGAAGTGTCCATTAAGATGTCATAAAACAACAACATGGCAACAAAAGAATACTGATGTGCAGAGATAAAATGCAAAACAGACACAATTTTAAGCATGCCAGTAATTCTAAATTCTGGATCCAATTCTGACTCTAGAAAAGAATCCCTATACCATCAAGTCTTGCATCTTCATTTAGTAACATGTCACTTTGTCATGCCTGACTTTACAAAGCCCTAGAGTACTCTGTATTGTCTGTAAGTTTTCTCTCCTTACAATCCAACTTTCAGATGCAGGAATAATTCATCAATTCCCACTCTTAATGAAATATCAACACATCAAAGAAAAGAATTTTTTTTTTAATTTCAACATGCTCTCATATTGGTTTCAATACTGTTGAAAGTAAATACTTTCACTTCCCATCTGATACCTTCTGGATCTCAGCCACAGCTTTATAAGAATCATTTTTCAGACAAAAAAAAATAAGCAAGAAAAAAGTCTGAGATACAACATTTTAGCTAAGGCTGGGTGGAATTTTATTAAAAAGAAAATAACGAGTCAGTAGTTGAAAGCTGACTCCTCTTACACCAGAGAGAAGGATATCACAGTGCAGACTCTTCCTCTAAGAATCACGGTAGAAAAGAGCATGGGAAATGTTACACAAGGTGGAAGAAAATTCGCTTTTAATCTTGGGATTAGCTCTGTTCCATAACCTTGTCGAGCACTCAGCTACTGCAGCTCTCTGCAACATTTTCACATCAACAAAAACAGCAATACAGTGCCACTCACAGCACCAAACCCACTGATTTTATTGATACATTTCGTCAAAAACATCATAAGCTACAGGAGGAGGGCACAAGTTTTGCAGTGCAAACTGCACCTATTGATGGCATAGCAACATGGTTACAGCATTAGCCTGACTTGAAAGAAACTATGTTCATTGCCAAAGAAATAAAGAGAGAAGTAATAAATAGGAGTTTGACTTCAGTGATGCTTGTGGGTCCCTTCCAACTCAGAATATTCTACAATTCTAACACCAATTCATGGAAAATGTGAAACTTGATGATCTGAGAACCTTGTCTTAGTTGAAAAAACCCTTTCCAGTCTGCAGGCGCAAGAAGTTATAGGTATGATAAGAAAGGAAACAAACATATTAAACAAAATCAGGGAAAACCAGGATTTTGTGCAAATTCTCCAATCAGTTTTCATTAATTCACCAACCAGTTTTCAGTAATTTTCCACTAATGCCAACCATGACTCTTGAGGCACCCCCTATACCAGTTAAGCAGGAGCTTTGGCCTGAAGATTAAGTTCTTTCTCCACCCAGTTCAGGCTACTGAGCACTCCAAATTTAAAACCAGTTCTCCCAGAAGCAGCACAAGAGCTGGTGATGCTCCTACGGCACCGGCTGAGGGGATGGGTTAAGGTGGCTTATGGGGCCTACAAAATCAGCAAAAAAAGCTAGTTTAAGTTGAGCTCAGTAAAACTATCTCTGAACTTTAGTCGACTTCTGCAAAAGGCTTCAGCTCAGGAAACGAACATCCCAACAGTCCATTTCAGCAATTCTGGAATATTTGCTTTTAAAGTTGGTTTGTAAGGAGATAAAACTCCTTACAAACTGTCTGTTCTTACAGAGGAAGCAGTAAGCACTCCTGTGAAGGCACCACCTATGCAAACTTCTTGGAATAGTCCATCTAGTCTATCCATAGTTCTAGACTTAAAAGATTTATTAATGCTTACTAGCTCTTCACATACATTTTAGAGAGGTATGGCACATATATTAAATATTAAGCAGGATGAAGTGAAAAAGATCACTCCACATGTCAGAATGCACATAGAAAATTTAAAAAAATTAAAAGTTCTATTTATCCAAGTTCAAAGGGATGGAAAAGAAGCAAAAGTAATGTCGATTCACTTCTACATGGAATGCTCAGAGAAAGGCTATATGAATGCTTTCAGTTTGCAAAGTGTATTTCATAATCTTGCAAAGATGTTAAACAAGGAAGGTATTTAGACTATGTCTGATGTGCAGCTGGCTGGCAGGACAAGGACAGCCATCAGACAGTGCTAGGCACTGCTCATTTATTTCCCTTCCAGCCTCAGGATACGTAGCAGAGAGCAGCTAGAAAAAGGCATTCACAGTATCAGTGAGCTGCTGATATGCTGTCCCGCCAGGACTGGTTTTTGTATCATCTGACCTGAGCAAGGCCTGAAGATGCAGTAAACATACCCTGGAAGTCTGAAAAACTTTCAGTAAGCACATAAAATTAGGTAAACCAGCTATGACCACACAGTGAAGAGGTTTTCATTCCTTTTATATACCTTATTCTTATTACAAAACCCAAGGAAAAAAAATCAAAAAATAACCAAACAACTCTAAATACAGTAGTCCTTCCATTTTCTGAGACATATAATTTTAAGTTTTATCTGTTTCAGTTTACCATTCCAAGGTTGTTAACTCACTTTCAAAGAAAATATTAATCAGATGGTAGTGCACTCATAAAATTTCTTAGAGGTAAGTTCAGATATGACTAGTCTTAGTATGTGCACCTCTGAAAGCTTCTGCAGCTAAATATGAAAATACTGACTTCATACATGGTGTTAATTTATTGGTTTGACGTGAACAATGTAAAAATTAGGTTTTAGGAAGGTTTTGTACAACACAATGGTATCTCTTAGGAGAAGCAGGGCACAGACAGAATAACCGGATGAGGCTGATAACAGAAGAAAAAAGACAGCTGTGCAGGAGGCATGATTAGCAAGGTGCAATACAGGCCTAGGTTCACCAGTGTATGCCACAGCAGGTTGCATTTTTAAATTTTTGATGCATCAGAATACATGGGTACCTTGATACATGACCTCTGACAAATGCTTAGATAGATAATGCCAAACACCTAAACAGTAGTACTGAAAAACACATAGATCACCTCTATGCTGGAGTTCTGGCTCAAGGGAACAAGAACATTTTTTGAAAGAGAATTTTCTGTAAACCAAATAGACTTTGTTTTTAAAGAAGGGCTATCCTTTTACAATCCGTGTTTTAGCAGGAATGTCTGCGTGCAGCACACTGGATGTTTAATTTGCTTCTGAAATGCTTATGTCTTGACTTTTGTGAAGTAGGTCAGTTCCTTCACAATGTGCTTCACATTATGCCCTAGCTCTTGAAAACACCATATTCCCTTTCAGCAAAATTCCATTAGGTATATGACCCGGACATTTAAAACTTCCTTCTATTTTGCTAAAATCCTGTAATTCTTATAAAACCCAGCAGACAAGAAATACAGAAATACTAACTAATCCCATGGCAGAGACCTTCTCATGCTAGTTCCAAGATGGCAGGGCAAAAAAACGTAAATTAACAAATAAATGGCTTTTTAACAAGCAATCCATTCTTAAGAGCCTGTGCATTACGCCACAAAACAATTAACAGGATTGACCCATCATGAAAAGGGCTGAAAAGGTTTATCAGTGATTCACAGTTGCACAGGACATTATCTGAGCTAGCAATGCATGACCTAGTGACATTGGCAGAAGTGTACAAAGAGGGGGGAAAAAAAAATCTGATTTTTATGAGGAAAAAAGGGGAGAAGCTGATCATTAAGAACCATCTACTCTCTGTTTCAAGAACAGCCTTTTGGCCAATTTCATTGTATGGTATCAGCTTTGCTTCACACCTTCATAGTTGTGGTAAGACATTCCCTTTCTCCCCCTCACTACAGCTTCATACTTGAAAAGCTGTCTGTAGAAATCATGCTTCAAACAGAGGAATCACACCTGAGCACATGCTGCCTTTTGACAAGTTAAACCACCACTGGCTCTGACTGTGACTTGCTGATGTAAGTGAAGTCTAGGCTATGGTCAGCCCAGCCAGCCAGAACTTTCACGATACATATACCAGGGTGCTTACATGGCTTGCACAGGCAAAAGTTTGTACCCAAAGAGATACAGAATCTGGCACATAAAAGTCTCAACCATTTTTACTTATGGCTGCCATTAACTGCTGTAAAAAAAAAAGGTCTGGATGGTAAACAAATAGATGTAGGAATCTACAAGTTTTGAATCCACTGCCACAATTTTCTTAAAGTAAACTTCTAAATGTGAAGCACTGAAAAATGTGGCAGCTCACCCTAACTAAGCAATAAATCATCAAAACCAGAAGGTAACAAAAGGTAACAGTAACAGAAGGTAACAGAAGGTATGTTACAGTTACCCTCTTGCTCTTCCTCAAAAGAGAAAAACATTAAAAATCTGTCAGGTGTTCCTCTTTATCATGGGCCTGTACAAACTAACAATGAAATAAACAAAAAAAGCATTATGAAACAAACAAAAACAAAGCATTCTGTTGATGGCAGGATATTCAGGGAGGCAATTCTGCATGTGTGGATTTTAGTAGAAGTTCACTACCTTAGAAATTTAAGGGGAAGAAAAAAGAGGATGAGAGATAAATTCAACTTTACTATTCTACAGAATAAATCCCTTGATAAATTCCTCCTCATCAAAACTCTTTCAAAATTCCCCTTCTCTTTCAGATACCAATTTACAAACAGTTGTAAAATATTACAGAAACTGAGGTTTTTCTGGAAAAGTACCAATGATGTAGAGATATTTTGTTATAAAGCCAGTTCCTACTGGAAAATAATTCCTCCACCTGTTCTTTGAAAAACTACTAGTGGGTTGGGTATGGAACTTGAATTAGAGAAGAGAATTCAAAAGCATGATTTTGAAGGCAGATTTGATGAGTATTTCCTTATGAAAAAACAGGCAGACGTCAAACAGTTCCACTAGTACTAAAATTTCCAGTTAAATCACTCTAAGATTTGACATCCTCCCTCTTTTCCTTTCTCCCTCACATACTGCCAGAAACAGGGCCTGTGACAGTGAAAACCACGCATCTCTTAAAAGCTTAAAATAGCCCACAGCTGATTTAAAGGTTCTAAAAGTTCTTGATTTATTCAAGCAGCTTAACCCACTTCAATAGATAAAATGTTTCCTGAATTTCCCTCAATATGAGCATGAAAACAACTTCCACACAAAACACAGTAAATAAGACACTGCATGACATGATTTTTATAGCTTCTATGAGTACCAGTGACAAAGTAAATGCTTATTAGAAACACAAATTTGCACTTTGAGACCTATCACTGATACATATACCCAAGTTGAATGGAAGGTTTCTTGCTTGAAGCACAGTGAGAAATAAATTTGAAGTGTCAAAAAAGTTTCCTTTCAGTGCATTAGTCTTTGTCATAATTTATTTAATTTTTTTAAAGAAGCACATTTGGCAACACTACCAATTTGAGAAACCTTATGACTTGCAGGAACACTAAGGAATAAGCATCCAGCATTCTCTCTCCCCAACAGAGATAACTGGAGTATTGTTCTTTCATTCTAAAATGGTAAAAATGTCAGAGCTCTCTCTACTGTGAAGTGTTTTTCCCACCCCAATGTCTCATCCATAAACATCTGGATGCCATAAAACTTCAAACAATCCAACAACAAAAACAGAATATCTAGTCTAATACAAAATAAAATTTCAGAAACAAAGAATCATCCTATTACATTTAACACTCAGTCATAATATTTAACCAAGAGATCATCAGCAAGTATGACTCCAGGCTAACAGACCTGAAACAAAGCACGCTTCAGAAAGTTTTGCCCAAGTCTGTCCAGTTGTTTTGAATGTACAGACATCTATTACCCATCAGTCTCCCCAGTGAAAACTTACTTCCCATAAAAAGGGTCAAGTGTAGAGTAAAGCATAAAAAGGAAACCCATAACTGTTCATTTTCAAATTTGAAGACACTTGTCCATTTGAAACTGCGGCATTGCACAGACAATGACCCCAGATGAAAGCCAACAAAACCTAAAAAAAAATAACAACTGAGGTATTTTCTGTGTTCTAACAACAGGTTACAACTCTACACTTGACACATGCCACAGTTTAAAGGAGAAGAGACAGAACACACATGTACCTTGACTCAACAAATGGAACAACCAACTAATAAAGATCTAGGCTTTTCTGCAAGTAACTACTAAGATGCAGGAACTTATCTGCATTGTATCACATTTTAACAAGTACACATGCACTTACTATTCCCATCAAAACCTTTCTTCCCATCCATTAAAAAAAAAAAAAAAAAGCACACTGAGAACAAGGCACAAACCCCACACATCTCTGACCAAAAACTTTACTGCAGCCTGTGTTGTTACAGATGGAGAAATCCGTACCATCAGAGAGAGCTGCATCCTGCTACACTGTACACCACTGATGCTGGAAGAATTAATCATTCACAGATCAACAATTGGTTCTTTCATCTCCCTGGCTTTCTCAGATCAGACCATTATGTATTTTTTTCCACCTACTGATCCTGTTACAGTCAGTTTTTCAGATGCATGTAGCAAAGACATCTGAAAAATATTCCTATTTCTAGAATGTACCTCACTGAAACAAACCAGTAAGGGTACCTATATGCTTCCATGGGCTTCACAACTTTATCAGTGTCAAGAATTGACTGAAAATTGAATTCTGCACTAAAATCACAATCTAATAAGCAGTGAAAAAATGTGGAAGGCAAACTAAAGGGCACCAAAGTCCTTCTTTCTGGCTTTCTACCAAAAGTTCATGTGAACAAACCCATGAGATAGCTGACCTTTTAGCAAGTAAAGTTTTAGGACTAAATACTTCAGCTAATCAAAAACTAAATTACATGTATACATTAACTCAACCCACATCTTTAAAATAAAGCTGTATTCTGGCCAGCGCGAACGGCACCACATTCAGTCACGACTAAACCAGCAGGAACATGGCTTTTTTAGTATCGCTGCAGAGAAAAAGAGAGGGCAAGGGAGTATTCATGATGAGCACTGCGCCTCATCGTGACAGTAACGGAAGAAAAAGTCACTGGAAGAGAAGGTTGTCATGGGAAACATTTCTCCCACTTTTATCGCTGGCAGAGTTTGTCCTTTAAATGCTCACCCCTGCAGAGGCCTGGCAGGTGACATCCCGGCAGGTGACGTGAGCTCGGCACAGCCAGCCCTGCCAAGGGCGAGGGACGCTCCCCTGGGCCACAGCCGAGCCCCGGGTGTCCGAGCCCTCCGAGACTGCCCGTAATGTCACCTCACGACACTCTGAAGGGCGAAGGGTCTCGGCAGCGCAGACCCGGGGCCGAAAATCTGCACCCTGCCAGAGGACGCGGCGCGAGGATGCTCCCAGCCCCCGCTAAAAGGGTCCCGCACAGCTCTCCCCAGGGACAGGAGCAGCTCTGGAGGCGGAATGGACCGTGACGGTGTACCGGCGGCATCCCCGTGAGCCCCGCGGGGGCGGGCACGGGGACCGGCACGGTCCGCGGCGGCCCGGAGGGGACACGGTGCCGGGGCAGCGGGACCGACCGGCCCGGCCCCGCCCGCGGGGGAGCCGCCGGGGCAGAGCCGTGCCCGCCGCAGGGAGCGGAGGGGAGGGGAAGGGATGCGGGGGCTCCCCGGGGCGCCCAACCGCGCTCACCGTCGATGTTTTCCCGGTCGCTGATGTGCTGCAGGTTGCAGCCCGTGTCCTCCCGGCTCAGCTCGGCCTCGGGGCGGTAGGACTCCAGCCGAGAGTGGGCATTCCGGCGCAGCTTGGGGCTGGAGGAGACGCAGCAGGACGTGGTGTTCCCCATCTTCTCTGCCCGGCCCCGGCCCGGCCCGGCTCGGGAGGAGGCGAGGGGCGGCCGGTCAGAGGGGGCGGCGGGAAGCCATGGGCGGCAGCGGCGACAAGAGGGAGCGGCGGCGGGGGAGGAGGCGGCGGCTGCGGCGCCCTGCGGCTGCACTCGCCGGCGATTTCCCCCGGCGGTTCATCCGCGGAGGCGGCCCCGCAGCGCGGCCCGCCGGCGTGGGCTACGGCAGCTAAGCCGCCCTCCTCCGCGGGCGGGCAGCGCGGGTCCCGCCG